>JAKCOZ010000799.1:0-67487 GCA_022605955.1 Rallus limicola
AGACCCTGTCGCTTTGGCTCTCAGCCTTTTCCTTTGCCTGGAAAGAGGGAACATGCCTGGAACCTCCTACGGTGCTTTTCTCGGCCCTAGCAGACTGCAGTTCAAAACATGCTAAACGTCCAGCAATAACTCCCAAAGTAAAGAAGCTAGGCCTGAAAGGCATAGCTTGTCTGAAACCTCCTAACAGGACACACGAGCAGACCCTATCGCTTTGGCTCAGAGCCTTTTCCTTTGCCTGGAAAGAGGGAACATGCCTGGAACCTCCTACGGTGCTTTTCTCGGCCCTAGCAGACTGCAGTTCAAAACATGCTAAACGTCCAGCAATAACTCCCAAAGTAAAGAAGCTAGGCCTGAAAGGCATAGCTTGTCTGAAACCTCCTAACAGGACACACGAGCAGACCCTGTCGCTTTGGCTCTCAGCCTTTTCCTTTGCCTGGAAAGAGGGAACATGCCTGGAACCTCCTACGGTGCTTTTCTCGGCCCTAGCAGACTGCAGTTCAAAACATGCTAAACGTCCAGCAATAACTCCCAAAGTAAAGAAGCTAGGCCTGAAAGGCATAGCTTGTCTGAAACCTCCTAACAGGACACACGAGCAGACCCTATCACTTTGGCTCTCAGCCTTTTCCTTTGCCTGGAAAGAGGGAACATGCCTGGAACCTCCTACGGTGCTTTTCTCGGCCCTAGCAGACTGCAGTTCAAAACATGCTAAACGTCCAGCAATAACTCCCAAAGTAAAGAAGCTAGGCCTGAAAGGCATAGCTTGTCTGAAACCTCCTAACAGGACACACGAGCAGACCCTGTCGCTTTGGCTCTCAGCCTTTTCCTTTGCCTGGAAAGAGGGAACATGCCTGGAACCTCCTACGGTGCTTTTCTCGGCCCTAGCAGACTGCAGTTCAAAACATGCTAAACGTCCAGCAATAACTCCCAAAGTAAAGAAGCTAGGCCTGAAAGGCATAGCTTGTCTGAAACCTCCTAACAGGACACACGAGCAGACCCTGTCACTTTGGCTCTCAGCCTTTTCCTTTGCCTGGAAAGAGGGAACATGCCTGGAACCTCCTACGGTGCTTTTCTCGGCCCTAGCAGACTGCAGTTCAAAACATGCTAAACGTCCAGCAATAACTCCCAAAGTAAAGAAGGTAGGCCTGAAAGGCATAGCTTGTCTGAAACTTCCTAACAGGACACACGAGCAGACCCTGTCACTTTGGCTCTCAGCCTTTTCCTTTGCCTGGAAAGAGGGAACATGCCTGGAACCTCCTACGGTGCTTTTCTCGGCCCTAGCAGACTGCAGTTCAAAACATGCTAAACGTCCAGCAATAACTCCCAAAGTAAAGAAGCTAGGCCTGAAAGGCATAGCTTGTCTGAAACCTCCTAACAGGACACACGAGCAGACCCTGTCACTTTGGCTCTCAGCCTTTTCCTTTGCCTGGAAAGAGGGAACATGCCTGGAACCTCCTACGGTGCTTTTCTCGGCCCTAGCAGACTGCAGTTCAAAACATGCTAAACGTCCAGCAATAACTCCCAAAGTAAAGAAGCTAGGCCTGAAAGGCATAGCTTGTCTGAAACCTCCTAACAGGACACACGAGCAGACCCTGTCACTTTGGCTCTCAGCCTTTTCCTTTGCCTGGAAAGAGGGAACATGCCTGGAACCTCCTACGGTGCTTTTCTCGGCCCTAGCAGACTGCAGTTCAAAACATGCTAAACGTCCAGCAATAACTCCCAAAGTAAAGAAGCTAGGCCTGAAAGGCATAGCTTGTCTGAAACCTCCTAACAGGACACACGAGCAGACCCTGTCACTTTGGCTCTCAGCCTTTTCCTTTGCCTGGAAAGAGGGAACATGCCTGGAACCTCCTACGGTGCTTTTCTCGGCCCTAGCAGACTGCAGTTCAAAACATGCTAAACGTCCAGCAATAACTCCCAAAGTAAAGAAGCTAGGCCTGAAAGGCATAGCTTGTCTGAAATTTCCTAACAGGACACACGAGCAGACCCTGTCGCTTTGGCTCTCAGCCTTTTCCTTTGCCTGGAAAGAGGGAACATGCCTGGAACCTCCTACGGTGCTTTTCTCGGCCCTAGCAGACTGCAGTTCAAAACATGCTAAACGTCCAGCAATAACTCCCAAAGTAAAGAAGCTAGGCCTGAAAGGCATAGCTTGTCTGAAACCTCCTAACAGGACACACGAGCAGACCCTGTCACTTTGGCTCTCAGCCTTTTCTTTTGCCTGGAAAGAGGGAACATGCCTGGAACCTCCTACGGTGCTTTTCTCGGCCCTAGCAGACTGCAGTTCAAAACATGCTAAACGTCCAGCAATAACTCCCAAAGTAAAGAAGCTAGGCCTGAAAGGCATAGCTTGTCTGAAACCTCCTAACAGGACACACGAGCAGACCCTGTCACTTTGGCTCTCAGCCTTTTCCTTTGCCTGGAAAGAGGGAACATGCCTGGAACCTCCTACGGTGCTTTTCTCGGCCCTAGCAGACTGCAGTTCAAAACATGCTAAATGTCCAGCAATAACTCCCAAAGTAAAGAAGCTAGGCCTGAAAGGCATAGCTTGTCTGAAACCTCCTAACAGGACACACGAGCAGACCCTGTCACTTTGGCTCTCAGCCTTTTCCTTTGCCTGGAAAGAGGGAACATGCCTGGAACGTCCTACGGTGCTTTTCTCGGCCCTAGCAGACTGCAGTTCAAAACATGCTAAACGTCCAGCAATAACTCCCAAAGTAAAGAAGCTAGGCCTGAAAGGCATAGCTTGTCTGAAACCTCCTAACAGGACACACGAGCAGACCCTGTCACTTTGGCTCTCAGCCTTTTCCTTTGCCTGGAAAGAGGGAACATGCCTGGAACCTCCTACGGTGCTTTTCTCGGCCCTAGCAGACTGCAGTTCAAAACATGCTAAACGTCCAGCAATAACTCCCAAAGTAAAGAAGCTAGGCCTGAAAGGCATAGCTTGTCTGAAACTTCCTAACAGGACACACGAGCAGACCCTGTCACTTTGGCTCTCAGCCTTTTCCTTTGCCTGGAAAGAGGGAACATGCCTGGAACCTCCTACGGTGCTTTTCTCGGCCCTAGCAGACTGCAGTTCAAAACATGCTAAACGTCCAGCAATAACTCCCAAAGTAAAGAAGCTAGGCCTGAAAGGCATAGCTTGTCTGAAACCTCCTAACAGGACACACGAGCAGACCCTGTCACTTTGGCTCTCAGCCTTTTCCTTTGCCTGGAAAGAGGGAACATGCCTGGAACCTCCTACGGTGCTTTTCTCGGCCCTAGCAGACTGCAGTTCAAAACATGCTAAACGTCCAGCAATAACTCCCAAAGTAAAGAAGCGAGGCCTGAAAGGCATAGCTTGTCTGAAACCTCCTAACAGGACACACGAGCAGACCCTGTCACTTTGGCTCTCAGCCTTTTCCTTTGCCTGGAAAGAGGGAACATGCCTGGAACCTCCTACGGTGCTTGTCTCGGCCCTAGCAGACTGCAGTTCAAAACATGCTAAACGTCCAGCAATAACTCCCAAAGTAAAGAAGCTAGGCCTGAAAGGCATAGCTTGTCTGAAACCTCCTAACAGGACACACGAGCAGACCCTGTCACTTTGGCTCTCAGCCTTTTCCTTTGCCTGGAAAGAGGGAACATGCCTGGAACCTCCTACGGTGCTTTTCTCGGCCCTAGCAGACTGCAGTTCAAAACATGCTAAACGTCCAGCAATAACTCCCAAAGTAAAGAAGCTAGGCCTGAAAGGCATAGCTTGTCTGAAACCTCCTAACAGGACACACGAGCAGACCCTGTCACTTTGGCTCTCAGCCTTTTCCTTTGCCTGGAAAGAGGGAACATGCCTGGAACCTCCTACGGTGCTTTTCTCGGCCCTAGCAGACTGCAGTTCAAAACATGCTAAACGTCCAGCAATAACTCCCAAAGTAAAGAAGCTAGGCCTGAAAGGCATAGCTTGTCTGAAACCTCCTAACAGGACACACGAGCAGACCCTGTCACTTTGGCTCTCAGCCTTTTCCTTTGCCTGGAAAGAGGGAACATGCCTGGAACCTCCTACGGTGCTTTTCTCGGCCCTAGCAGACTGCAGTTCAAAACATGCTAAACGTCCAGCAATAACTCCCAAAGTAAAGAAGCTAGGCCTGAAAGGCATAGCTTGTCTGAAACCTCCTAACAGGACACACGAGCAGACCCTGTCGCTTTGGCTCTCAGCCTTTTCCTTTGCCTGGAAAGAGGGAACATGCCTGGAACCTCCTACGGTGCTTTTCTCGGCCCTAGCAGACTGCAGTTCAAAACATGCTAAACGTCCAGCAATAACTCCCAAAGTAAAGAAGCTAGGCCTGAAAGGCATAGCTTGTCTGAAACCTCCTAACAGGACACACGAGCAGACCCTGTCACTTTGGCTCTCAGCCTTTTCCTTTGCCTGGAAAGAGGGAACATGCCTGGAACCTCCTACGGTGCTTTTCTCGGCCCTAGCAGACTGCAGTTCAAAACATGCTAAACGTCCAGCAATAACTCCCAAAGTAAAGAAGCGAGGCCTGAAAGGCATAGCTTGTCTGAAACCTCCTAACAGGACACACGAGCAGACCCTGTCACTTTGGCTCTCAGCCTTTTCCTTTGCCTGGAAAGAGGGAACATGCCTGGAACCTCCTACGGTGCTTTTCTCGGCCCTAGCAGACTGCAGTTCAAAACATGCTAAACGTCCAGCAATAACTCCCAAAGTAAAGAAGCTAGGCCTGAAAGGCATAGCTTGTCTGAAACCTCCTAACAGGACACACGAGCAGACCCTGTCACTTTGGCTCTCAGCCTTTTTCTTTTGCCTGGAAAGAGGGAACATGCCTGGAACCTCCTACGGTGCTTTTCTCGGCCCTAGCAGACTGCAGTTCAAAACATGCTAAACGTCCAGCAATAACTCCCAAAGTAAAGAAGCTAGGCCTGAAAGGCATAGCTTGTCTGAAACCTCCTAACAGGACACACGAGCAGACCCTGTCGCTTTGGCTCTCAGCCTTTTCCTTTGCCTGGAAAGAGGGAACATGCCTGGAACCTCCTACGGTGCTTTTCTCGGCCCTAGCAGACTGCAGTTCAAAACATGCTAAACGTCCAGCAATAACTCCCAAAGTAAAGAAGCTAGGCCTGAAAGGCATAGCTTGTCTGAAACCTCCTAACAGGACACACGAGCAGACCCTGTCGCTTTGGCTCTCAGCCTTTTCCTTTGCCTGGAAAGAGGGAACATGCCTGGAACCTCCTACGGTGCTTTTCTCGGCCCTAGCAGACTGCAGTTCAAAACATGCTAAACGTCCAGCAATAACTCCCAAAGTAAAGAAGCTAGGCCTGAAAGGCATAGCTTGTCTGAAACCTCCTAACAGGACACACGAGCAGACCCTGTCACTTTGGCTCTCAGCCTTTTCCTTTGCCTGGAAAGAGGGAACATGCCTGGAACCTCCTACGGTGCTTTTCTCGGCCCTAGCAGACTGCAGTTCAAAACATGCTAAACGTCCAGCAATAACTCCCAAAGTAAAGAAACTAGGCCTGAAAGGCATAGCTTGTCTGAAACCTCCTAACAGGACACACGAGCAGACCCTGTCACTTTGGCTCTCAGCCTTTTCCTTTGCCTGGAAAGAGGGAACATGCCTGGAACCTCCTACGGTGCTTTTCTCGGCCCTAGCAGACTGCAGTTCAAAACATGCTAAACGTCCAGCAATAACTCCCAAAGTAAAGAAGCTAGGCCTGAAAGGCATAGCTTGTCTGAAACCTCCTAACAGGACACACGAGCAGACCCTGTCACTTTGGATCTCAGCCTTTTCCTTTGCCTGGAAAGAGGGAACATGCCTGGAACCTCCTACGGTGCTTTTCTCGGCCCTAGCAGACTGCAGTTCAAAACATGCTAAACGTCCAGCAATAACTCCCAAAGTAAAGAAGCTAGGCCTGAAAGGCATAGCTTGTCTGAAACCTCCTAACAGGACACACGAGCAGACCCTGTCACTTTGGCTCTCAGCCTTTTCCTTTGCCTGGAAAGAGGGAACATGCCTGGAACCTCCTACGGTGCTTTTCTCGGCCCTAGCAGACTGCAGTTCAAAACATGCTAAACGTCCAGCAATAACTCCCAAAGTAAAGAAGCTAGGCCTGAAAGGCATAGCTTGTCTGAAACCTCCTAACAGGACACACGAGCAGACCCTGTCACTTTGGCTCTCAGCCTTTTCCTTTGCCTGGAAAGAGGGAACATGCCTGGAACCTCCTACGGTGCTTTTCTCGGCCCTAGCAGACTGCAGTTCAAAACATGCTAAACGTCCAGCAATAACTCCCAAAGTAAAGAAGCTAGGCCTGAAAGGCATAGCTTGTCTGAAACCTCCTAACAGGACACACGAGCAGACCCTGTCACTTTGGCTCTCAGCCTTTTCCTTTGCCTGGAAAGAGGGAACATGCCTGGAACCTCCTACGGTGCTTTTCTCGGCCCTAGCAGACTGCAGTTCAAAACATGCTAAACGTCCAGCAATAACTCCCAAAGTAAAGAAGCTAGGCCTGAAAGGCATAGCTTGTCTGAAACCTCCTAACAGGACACACGAGCAGACCCTGTCACTTTGGCTCTCAGCCTTTTCCTTTGCCTGGAAAGAGGGAACATGCCTGGAACCTCCTACGGTGCTTTTCTCGGCCCTAGCAGACTGCAGTTCAAAACATGCTAAACGTCCAGCAATAACTCCCAAAGTAAAGAAGCTAGGCCTGAAAGGCATAGCTTGTCTGAAACCTCCTAACAGGACACACGAGCAGACCCTGTCACTTTGGCTCTCAGCCTTTTCCTTTGCCTGGAAAGAGGGAACATGCCTGGAACCTCCTACGGTGCTTTTCTCGGCCCTAGCAGACTGCAGTTCAAAACATGCTAAACGTCCAGCAATAACTCCCAAAGTAAAGAAGCTAGGCCTGAAAGGCATAGCTTGTCTGAAACCTCCTAACAGGACACACGAGCAGACCCTGTCACTTTGGCTCTCAGCCTTTTCCTTTGCCTGGAAAGAGGGAACATGCCTGGAACCTCCTACGGTGCTTTTCTCGGCCCTAGCAGACTGCAGTTCAAAACATGCTAAACGTCCAGCAATAACTCCCAAAGTAAAGAAGCTAGGCCTGAAAGGCATAGCTTGTCTGAAACCTCCTAACAGGACACACGAGCAGACCCTGTCACTTTGGCTCTCAGCCTTTTCCTTTGCCTGGAAAGAGGGAACATGCCTGGAACCTCCTACGGTGCTTTTCTCGGCCCTAGCAGACTGCAGTTCAAAACATGCTAAACGTCCAGCAATAACTCCCAAAGTAAAGAAGCTAGGCCTGAAAGGCATAGCTTGTCTGAAACCTCCTAACAGGACACACGAGCAGACCCTGTCGCTTTGGCTCTCAGCCTTTTCCTTTGCCTGGAAAGAGGGAACATGCCTGGAACCTCCTACGGTGCTTTTCTCGGCCCTAGCAGACTGCAGTTCAAAACATGCTAAACGTCCAGCAATAACTCCCAAAGTAAAGAAGCGAGGCCTGAAAGGCATAGCTTGTCTGAAACCTCCTAACAGGACACATGAGCAGACCCTGTCACTTTGGCTCTCAGCCTTTTCCTTTGCCTGGAAAGAGGGAACATGCCTGGAACCTCCTACGGTGCTTTTCTCGGCCCTAGCAGACTGCAGTTCAAAACATGCTAAACGTCCAGCAATAACTCCCAAAGTAAAGAAGCTAGGCCTGAAAGGCATAGCTTGTCTGAAACCTCCTAACAGGACACACCAGCAGACCCTGTCACTTTGGCTCTCAGCCTTTTTCTTTTGCCTGGAAAGAGGGAACATGCCTGGAACCTCCTACGGTGCTTTTCTCGGCCCTAGCAGACTGCAGTTCAAAACATGCTAAACGTCCAGCAATAACTCCCAAAGTAAAGAAGCTAGGCCTGAAAGGCATAGCTTGTCTGAAACCTCCTAACAGGACACACGAGCAGACCCTGTCGCTTTGGCTCTCAGCCTTTTCCTTTGCCTGGAAAGAGGGAACATGCCTGGAACCTCCTACGGTGCTTTTCTCGGCCCTAGCAGACTGCAGTTCAAAACATGCTAAACGTCCAGCAATAACTCCCAAAGTAAAGAAGCTAGGCCTGAAAGGCATAGCTTGTCTGAAACCTCCTAACAGGACACACGAGCAGACCCTGTCGCTTTGGCTCTCAGCCTTTTCCTTTGCCTGGAAAGAGGGAACATGCCTGGAACCTCCTACGGTGCTTTTCTCGGCCCTAGCAGACTGCAGTTCAAAACATGCTAAACGTCCAGCAATAACTCCCAAAGTAAAGAAGCTAGGCCTGAAAGGCATAGCTTGTCTGAAACCTCCTAACAGGACACACGAGCAGACCCTGTCACTTTGGCTCTCAGCCTTTTCCTTTGCCTGGAAAGAGGGAACATGCCTGGAACCTCCTACGGTGCTTTTCTCGGCCCTAGCAGACTGCAGTTCAAAACATGCTAAACGTCCAGCAATAACTCCCAAAGTAAAGAAACTAGGCCTGAAAGGCATAGCTTGTCTGAAACCTCCTAACAGGACACACGAGCAGACCCTGTCACTTTGGCTCTCAGCCTTTTCCTTTGCCTGGAAAGAGGGAACATGCCTGGAACCTCCTACGGTGCTTTTCTCGGCCCTAGCAGACTGCAGTTCAAAACATGCTAAACGTCCAGCAATAACTCCCAAAGTAAAGAAGCTAGGCCTGAAAGGCATAGCTTGTCTGAAACCTCCTAACAGGACACACGAGCAGACCCTGTCACTTTGGCTCTCAGCCTTTTCCTTTGCCTGGAAAGAGGGAACATGCCTGGAACCTCCTACGGTGCTTTTCTCGGCCCTAGCAGACTGCAGTTCAAAACATGCTAAACGTCCAGCAATAACTCCCAAAGTAAAGAAGCTAGGCCTGAAAGGCATAGCTTGTCTGAAACCTCCTAACAGGACACACGAGCAGACCCTGTCACTTTGGCTCTCAGCCTTTTCCTTTGCCTGGAAAGAGGGAACATGCCTGGAACCTCCTACGGTGCTTTTCTCGGCCCTAGCAGACTGCAGTTCAAAACATGCTAAACGTCCAGCAATAACTCCCAAAGTAAAGAAGCTAGGCCTGAAAGGCATAGCTTGTCTGAAACCTCCTAACAGGACACACGAGCAGACCCTGTCACTTTGGCTCTCAGCCTTTTCCTTTGCCTGGAAAGAGGGAACATGCCTGGAACCTCCTACGGTGCTTTTCTCGGCCCTAGCAGACTGCAGTTCAAAACATGCTAAACGTCCAGCAATAACTCCCAAAGTAAAGAAGCTAGGCCTGAAAGGCATAGCTTGTCTGAAACCTCCTAACAGGACACACGAGCAGACCCTGTCACTTTGGCTCTCAGCCTTTTCCTTTGCCTGGAAAGAGGGAACATGCCTGGAACCTCCTACGGTGCTTTTCTCGGCCCTAGCAGACTGCAGTTCAAAACATGCTAAACGTCCAGCAATAACTCCCAAAGTAAAGAAGCTAGGCCTGAAAGGCATAGCTTGTCTGAAACCTCCTAACAGGACACACGAGCAGACCCTGTCACTTTGGCTCTCAGCCTTTTCCTTTGCCTGGAAAGAGGGAACATGCCTGGAACCTCCTACGGTGCTTTTCTCGGCCCTAGCAGACTGCAGTTCAAAACATGCTAAACGTCCAGCAATAACTCCCAAAGTAAAGAAGCTAGGCCTGAAAGGCATAGCTTGTCTGAAACCTCCTAACAGGACACACGAGCAGCCCCTGTCACTTTGGCTCTCAGCTTTTTCCTTTGCCCGGAAAGAGGGAACATGCCTGGAACCTCCTACGGTGCTTTTCTCGGCCCTAGCAGACTGCAGTTCAAAACATGCTAAACGTCCAGCAATAACTCCCAAAGTAAAGAAGCTAGGCCTGAAAGGCATAGCTTGTCTGAAACCTCCTACGAGGACACACGAGCAGACCCTTTCACTTTGGCTCTCAGCCTTTTCCTTTGCCTGGAAAGAGGGAACATGCCTGGAACCTCCTACGGTGCTTTTCTCGGCCCTAGCAGACTGCAGTTCAAAACATGCTAAACGTCCAGCAATAACTCCCAAAGTAAAGAAGCGAGGCCTGAAAGGCATAGCTTGTCTGAAACCTCCTAACAGGACACACGAGCAGACCCTGTCACTTTGGCTCTCAGCCTTTTCCTTTGCCTGGAAAGAGGGAACATGCCTGGAACCTCCTACGGTGCTTTTCTCGGCCCTAGCAGACTGCAGTTCAAAACATGCTAAACGTCCAGCAATAACTCCCAAAGTAAAGAAGCTAGGCCTGAAAGGCATAGCTTGTCTGAAACCTCCTAACAGGACACACGAGCAGACCCTGTCGCTTTGCCTCTCAGCCTTTTCCTTTGCCTGGAAAGAGGGAACATGCCTGGAACCTCCTACGGTGCTTTTCTCGGCCCTAGCAGACTGCAGTTCAAAACATGCTAAACGTCCAGCAATAACTCCCAAAGTAAAGAAGCTAGGCCTGAAAGGCATAGCTTGTCTGAAACCTCCTAACAGCACACACGAGCAGACCCTGTCGCTTTGGCTCTCAGCCTTTTCCTTTGCCTGGAAAGAGGGAACATGCCTGGAACCTCCTACGGTGCTTTTCTCGGCCCTAGCAGACTGCAGTTCAAAACATGCTAAACGTCCAGCAATAACTCCCAAAGTAAAGAAGCTAGGCCTGAAAGGCATAGCTTGTCTGAAACCTCCTAACAGGACACACGAGCAGACCCTGTCACTTTGGCTCTCAGCCTTTTCCTTTGCCTGGAAAGAGGGAACATGCCTGGAACCTCCTACGGTGCTTTTCTCGGCCCTAGCAGACTGCAGTTCAAAACATGCTAAACGTCCAGCAATAACTCCCAAAGTAAAGAAGCTAGGCCTGAAAGGCATAGCTTGTCTGAAACCTCCTAACAGGACACACGAGCAGACCCTGTCACTTTGGCTCTCAGCCTTTTCCTTTGCCTGGAAAGAGGGAACATGCCTGGAACCTCCTACGGTGCTTTTCTCGGCCCTAGCAGACTGCAGTTCAAAACATGCTAAACGTCCAGCAATAACTCCCAAAGTAAAGAAGCTAGGCCTGAAAGGCATAGCTTGTCTGAAACCTCCTAACAGGACACACGAGCAGACCCTGTCACTTTGGATCTCAGCCTTTTCCTTTGCCTGGAAAGATGGAACATGCCTGGAACCTCCTACGGTGCTTTTCTCGGCCCTAGCAGACTGCAGTTCAAAACATGCTAAACGTCCAGCAATAACTCCCAAAGTAAAGAAGCTAGGCCTGAAAGGCATAGCTTGTCTGAAACCTCCTAACAGGACACACGAGCAGACCCTGTCACTTTGGCTCTCAGCCTTTTCCTTTGCCTGGAAAGAGGGAACATGCCTGGAACCTCCTACGGTGCTTTTCTCGGCCCTAGCAGACTGCAGTTCAAAACATGCTAAACGTCCAGCAATAACTCCCAAAGTAAAGAAGCTAGGCCTGAAAGGCATAGCTTGTCTGAAACCTCCTAACAGGACACACGAGCAGACCCTGTCACTTTGGCTCTCAGCCTTTTCCTTTGCCTGGAAAGAGGGAACATGCCTGGAACCTCCTACGGTGCTTTTCTCGGCCCTAGCAGACTGCAGTTCAAAACATGCTAAACGTCCAGCAATAACTCCCAAAGTAAAGAAGCTAGGCCTGAAAGGCATAGCTTGTCTGAAACCTCCTAACAGGACACACGAGCAGACCCTGTCACTTTGGCTCTCAGCCTTTTCCTTTGCCTGGAAAGAGGGAACATGCCTGGAACCTCCTACGGTGCTTTTCTCGGCCCTAGCAGACTGCAGTTCAAAACATGCTAAACGTCCAGCAATAACTCCCAAAGTAAAGAAACTAGGCCTGAAAGGCATAGCTTGTCTGAAACCTCCTAACAGGACACACGAGCAGACCCTGTCACTTTGGCTCTCAGCCTTTTCCTTTGCCTGGAAAGAGGGAACATGCCTGGAACCTCCTACGGTGCTTTTCTCGGCCCTAGCAGACTGCAGTTCAAAACATGCTAAACGTCCAGCAATAACTCCCAAAGTAAAGAAGCTAGGCCTGAAAGGCATAGCTTGTCTGAAACCTCCTAACAGGACACACGAGCAGACCCTGTCACTTTGGCTCTCAGCCTTTTCCTTTGCCTGGAAAGAGGGAACATGCCTGGAACCTCCTACGGTGCTTTTCTCGGCCCTAGCAGACTGCAGTTCAAAACATGCTAAACGTCCAGCAATAACTCCCAAAGTAAAGAAGCTAGGCCTGAAAGGCATAGCTTGTCTGAAACCTCCTAACAGGACACACGAGCAGACCCTGTCACTTTGGCTCTCAGCCTTTTCCTTTGCCTGGAAAGAGGGAACATGCCTGGAACCTCCTACGGTGCTTTTCTCGGCCCTAGCAGACTGCAGTTCAAAACATGCTAAACGTCCAGCAATAACTCCCAAAGTAAAGAAGCTAGGCCTGAAAGGCATAGCTTGTCTGAAACCTCCTAACAGGACACACGAGCAGACCCTGTCACTTTGGCTCTCAGCCTTTTCCTTTGCCTGGAAAGAGGGAACATGCCTGGAACCTCCTACGGTGCTTTTCTCGGCCCTAGCAGACTGCAGTTCAAAACATGCTAAACGTCCAGCAATAACTCCCAAAGTAAAGAAGCTAGGCCTGAAAGGCATAGCTTGTCTGAAACCTCCTAACAGGACACACGAGCAGACCCTGTCACTTTGGCTCTCAGCCTTTTCCTTTGCCTGGAAAGAGGGAACATGCCTGGAACCTCCTACGGTGCTTTTCTCGGCCCTAGCAGACTGCAGTTCAAAACATGCTAAACGTCCAGCAATAACTCCCAAAGTAAAGAAGCTAGGCCTGAAAGGCATAGCTTGTCTGAAACCTCCTAACAGGACACACGAGCAGACCCTGTCACTTTGGCTCTCAGCCTTTTCCTTTGCCTGGAAAGAGGGAACATGCCTGGAACCTCCTACGGTGCTTTTCTCGGCCCTAGCAGACTGCAGTTCAAAACATGCTAAACGTCCAGCAATAACTCCCAAAGTAAAGAAGCTAGGCCTGAAAGGCATAGCTTGTCTGAAACCTCCTAACAGGACACACGAGCAGCCCCTGTCACTTTGGCTCTCAGCTTTTTCCTTTGCCCGGAAAGAGGGAACATGCCTGGAACCTCCTACGGTGCTTTTCTCGGCCCTAGCAGACTGCAGTTCAAAACATGCTAAACGTCCAGCAATAACTCCCAAAGTAAAGAAGCTAGGCCTGAAAGGCATAGCTTGTCTGAAACCTCCTACGAGGACACACGAGCAGACCCTTTCACTTTGGCTCTCAGCCTTTTCCTTTGCCTGGAAAGAGGGAACATGCCTGGAACCTCCTACGGTGCTTTTCTCGGCCCTAGCAGACTGCAGTTCAAAACATGCTAAACGTCCAGCAATAACTCCCAAAGTAAAGAAGCGAGGCCTGAAAGGCATAGCTTGTCTGAAACCTCCTAACAGGACACACGAGCAGACCCTGTCACTTTGGCTCTCAGCCTTTTCCTTTGCCTGGAAAGAGGGAACATGCCTGGAACCTCCTACGGTGCTTTTCTCGGCCCTAGCAGACTGCAGTTCAAAACATGCTAAACGTCCAGCAATAACTCCCAAAGTAAAGAAGCTAGGCCTGAAAGGCATAGCTTGTCTGAAACCTCCTAACAGGACACACGAGCAGACCCTGTCGCTTTGCCTCTCAGCCTTTTCCTTTGCCTGGAAAGAGGGAACATGCCTGGAACCTCCTACGGTGCTTTTCTCGGCCCTAGCAGACTGCAGTTCAAAACATGCTAAACGTCCAGCAATAACTCCCAAAGTAAAGAAGCTAGGCCTGAAAGGCATAGCTTGTCTGAAACCTCCTAACAGCACACACGAGCAGACCCTGTCGCTTTGGCTCTCAGCCTTTTCCTTTGCCTGGAAAGAGGGAACATGCCTGGAACCTCCTACGGTGCTTTTCTCGGCCCTAGCAGACTGCAGTTCAAAACATGCTAAACGTCCAGCAATAACTCCCAAAGTAAAGAAGCTAGGCCTGAAAGGCATAGCTTGTCTGAAACCTCCTAACAGGACACACGAGCAGACCCTGTCACTTTGGCTCTCAGCCTTTTCCTTTGCCTGGAAAGAGGGAACATGCCTGGAACCTCCTACGGTGCTTTTCTCGGCCCTAGCAGACTGCAGTTCAAAACATGCTAAACGTCCAGCAATAACTCCCAAAGTAAAGAAGCTAGGCCTGAAAGGCATAGCTTGTCTGAAACCTCCTAACAGGACACACGAGCAGACCCTGTCACTTTGGCTCTCAGCCTTTTCCTTTGCCTGGAAAGAGGGAACATGCCTGGAACCTCCTACGGTGCTTTTCTCGGCCCTAGCAGACTGCAGTTCAAAACATGCTAAACGTCCAGCAATAACTCCCAAAGTAAAGAAGCTAGGCCTGAAAGGCATAGCTTGTCTGAAACCTCCTAACAGGACACACGAGCAGACCCTGTCACTTTGGATCTCAGCCTTTTCCTTTGCCTGGAAAGATGGAACATGCCTGGAACCTCCTACGGTGCTTTTCTCGGCCCTAGCAGACTGCAGTTCAAAACATGCTAAACGTCCAGCAATAACTCCCAAAGTAAAGAAGCTAGGCCTGAAAGGCATAGCTTGTCTGAAACCTCCTAACAGGACACACGAGCAGACCCTGTCACTTTGGCTCTCAGCCTTTTCCTTTGCCTGGAAAGAGGGAACATGCCTGGAACCTCCTACGGTGCTTTTCTCGGCCCTAGCAGACTGCAGTTCAAAACATGCTAAACGTCCAGCAATAACTCCCAAAGTAAAGAAGCTAGGCCTGAAAGGCATAGCTTGTCTGAAACCTCCTAACAGGACACACGAGCAGACCCTGTCACTTTGGCTCTCAGCCTTTTCCTTTGCCTGGAAAGAGGGAACATGCCTGGAACCTCCTACGGTGCTTTTCTCGGCCCTAGCAGACTGCAGTTCAAAACATGCTAAACGTCCAGCAATAACTCCCAAAGTAAAGAAGCTAGGCCTGAAAGGCATAGCTTGTCTGAAACCTCCTAACAGGACACACGAGCAGACCCTGTCACTTTGGCTCTCAGCCTTTTCCTTTGCCAGGAAAGAGGGAACATGCCTGGAACCTCCTACGGTGCTTTTCTCGGCCCTAGCAGACTGCAGTTCAAAACATGCTAAACGTCCAGCAATAACTCCCAAAGTAAAGAAGCTAGGCCTGAAAGGCATAGCTTGTCTGAAACCTCCTAACAGGACACACGAGCAGACCCTGTCACTTTGGCTCTCAGCCTTTTCCTTTGCCTGGAAAGAGGGAACATGCCTGGAACCTCCTACGGTGCTTTTCTCGGCCCTAGCAGACTGCAGTTCAAAACATGCTAAACGTCCAGCAATAACTCCCAAAGTAAAGAAGCGAGGCCTGAAAGGCATAGCTTGTCTGAAACCTCCTAACAGGACACACCAGCAGACCCTGTCACTTTGGCTCTCAGCCTTTTCCTTTGCCTGGAAAGAGGGAACATGCCTGGAACCTCCTACGGTGCTTTTCTCGGCCCTAGCAGACTGCAGTTCAAAACATGCTAAACGTCAAGCAATAACTCCCAATGTAAAGAAGCTAGGCCTGAAAGGCATGTTCCAGGCATGTTCCAGGCATGTTCCAGACATGTTCCCTCTTTCCAGGCAAAGGAAAAGGCTGAGAGCCAAAGTGACAGGGTCTGCTCGTGTGTCCTGTTAGGAGGTTTCAGACAAGCTATGCCTTTCAGGCCTAGCTTCTTTACTTTGGGAGTTATTGCTGGACGTTTAGCATGTTTTGAACTGCAGTCTGCTAGGGCCGAGAAAAGCACCGTAGGAGGTTCCAGGCATGTTCCCTCTTTCCAGGCAAAGGAAAAGGCTGAGAGCCAAAGCGACAGGGTCTGCTCGTGTGTCCTGTTAGGAGGTTTCAGACAAGCTATGCCTTTCAGGCCTAGCTTCTTTACTTTGGGAGTTATTGCTGGACGTTTAGCATGTTTTGAACTGCAGTCTGCTAGGGCCGAGAAAAGCACCGTAGGAGGTTCCAGGCATGTTCCCTCTTTCCAGGCAAAGGAAAAGGCTGAGAGCCAAAGCGACAGGGTCTGCTCGTGTGTCCTGTTAGGAGGTTTCAGACAAGCTATGCCTTTCAGGCCTAGCTTCTTTACTTTGGGAGTTATTGCTGGACGTTTAGCATGTTTTGAACTGCAGTCTGCTAGGGCCGAGAAAAGCACCGTAGGAGGTTCCGGGCATGTTCCCTCTTTCCAGGCAAAGGAAAAGGCTGAGAGCCAAAGTGACAGGGTCTGCTCGTGTGTCCTGTTAGGAGGTTTCAGACAAGCTATGCCTTTCAGGCCTAGCTTCTTTACTTTGGGAGTTATTGCTGGACGTTTAGCATGTTTTGAACTGCAGTCTGCTAGGGCCGAGAAAAGCACCGTAGGAGGTTCCAGGCATGTTCCCTCTTTCCAGGCAAAGGAAAAGGCTGAGAGCCAAAGTGACAGGGTCTGCTCGTGTGTCCTGTTAGGAGGTTTCAGACAAGCTATGCCTTTCAGGCCTAGCTTCTTTACTTTGGGAGTTATTGCTGGACGTTTAGCATGTTTTGAACTGCAGTCTGCTAGGGCCGAGAAAAGCACCGTAGGAGGTTCCAGGCATGTTCCCTCTTTCCAGGCAAAGGAAAAGGCTGAGAGCCAAAGCGACAGGGTCTGCTCGTGTGTCCTGTTAGGAGGTTTCAGACAAGCTATGCCTTTCAGGCCTAGCTTCTTTACTTTGGGAGTTATTGCTGGACCTTTAGCATGTTTTGAACTGCAGTCTGCCAGGGCCGAGAAAAGCACCGTAGGAGGTTCCAGGCATGTTCCCTCTTTCCAGGCAAAGGAAAAGGCTGAGAGCCAAAGCGACAGGGTCTGCTCGTGTGTCCTGTTAGGAGGTTTCAGACAAGCTATGCCTTTCAGGCCTAGCTTCTTTACTTTGGGAGTTATTGCTGGACGTTTAGCATGTTTTGAACTGCAGTCTGCTAGGGCCGAGAAAAGCACCGTAGGAGGTTCCAGGCATGTTCCCTCTTTCCAGGCAAAGGAAAAGGCTGAGAGCCAAAGCGACAGGGTCTGCTCGTGTGTCCTGTTAGGAGGTTTCAGACAAGCTATGCCTTTCAGGCCTAGCTTCTTTACTTTGGGAGTTATTGCTGGACGTTTAGCATGTTTTGAACTGCAGTCTGCTAGGGCTGAGAAAAGCACCGTAGGAGGTTCCAGGCATGTTCCCTCTTTCCAGGCAAAGGAAAAGGCTGAGAGCCAAAGCGACAGGGTCTGCTCGTGTGTCCTGTTAGGAGGTTTCAGACAAGCTATGCCTTTCAGGCCTCGGTTCTTTACTTTGGGAGTTATTGATGGACGTTTAGCATGTTTTGAACTGCAGTCTGCTAGGGCCGAGAAAAGCACCGTAGGAGGTTCCAGGCATGTTCCCTCTTTCCAGGCAAAGGAAAAGGCTGAGAGCCAAAGTGACAGGGTCTGCTCGTGTGTCCTGTTAGGAGGTTTCAGACAAGCTATGCCTTTCAGGCCTAGCTTCTTTACTTTGGGAGTTATTGCTGGACGTTTAGCATGTTTTGAACTGCAGTCTGCTAGGGCCGAGAAAAGCACCGTAGGAGGTTCCAGGCATGTTCCCTCTTTCCAGGCAAAGGAAAAGGCTGAGAGCCAAAGTGACAGGGTCTGCTCGTGTGTCCTGTTAGGAGGTTTCAGACAAGCTATGCCTTTCAGGCCTAGCTTCTTTACTTTGGGAGTTATTGCTGGACGTTTAGCATGTTTTGAACTGCAGTCTGCTAGGGCCGAGAAAAGCACCGTAGGAGGTTCCAGGCATGTTCCCTCTTTCCAGGCAAAGGAAAAGGCTGAGAGCCAAAGTGACAGGGTCTGCTCGTGTGTCCTGTTAGGAGGTTTCAGACAAGCTATGCCTTTCAGGCCTAGCTTCTTTACTTTGGGAGTTATTGCTGGACGTTTAGCATGTTTTGAACTGCAGTCTGCTAGGGCCGAGAAAAGCACCGTAGGAGGTTCCAGGCATGTTCCCTCTTTCCAGGCAAAGGAAAAGGCTGAGAGCCAAAGTGACAGGGTCTGCTCGTGTGTCCTGTTAGGAGGTTTCAGACAAGCTGTGCCTTTCAGGCCTAGCTTCTTTACTTTGGGAGTTATTGCTGGACGTTTAGCATGTTTTGAACTGCAGTCTGCTAGGGCCGAGAAAAGCACCGTAGGAGGTTCCAGGCATGTTCCCTCTTTCCAGGCAAAGGAAAAGGCTGAGAGCCAAAGTGACAGGGTCTGCTCGTGTGTCCTGTTAGGAGGTTTCAGACAAGCTATGCCTTTCAGGCCTAGCTTCTTTACTTTGGGAGTTATTGCTGGACGTTTAGCATGTTTTGAACTGCAGTCTGCTAGGGCCGAGAAAAGCACCGTAGGAGGTTCCAGGCATGTTCCCTCTTTCCAGGCAAAGGAAAAGGCTGAGAGCCAAAGCGACAGGGTCTGCTCGTGTGTCCTGTTAGGAGGTTTCAGACAAGCTATGCCTTTCAGGCCTAGCTTCTTTACTTTGGGAGTTATTGCTGGACGTTTAGCATGTTTTGAACTGCAGTCTGCTAGGGCCGAGAAAAGCACCGTAGGAGGTTCCAGGCATGTTCCCTCTTTCCAGGCAAAGGAAAAGGCTGAGAGCCAAAGTGACAGGGTCTGCTCGTGAGTCCTGTTAGGAGGTTTCAGACAAGCTATGCCTTTCAGTCCTAGCTTCTTTACTTTGGGAGTTATTGCTGGACGTTTAGCATGTTTTGAACTGCAGTCTGCTAGGGCCGAGAAAAGCACCGTAGGAGGTTCCAGGCATGTTCCCTCTTTCCAGGCAAAGGAAAAGGCTGAGAGCCAAAGTGACAGGGTCTGCTCGTGTGTCCTGTTAGGAGGTTTCAGACAAGCTATGCCTTTCAGGCCTAGCTTCTTTACTTTGGGAGTTATTGCTGGACGTTTAGCATGTTTTGAACTGCAGTCTGCTAGGGCCGAGAAAAGCACCGTAGGAGGTTCCAGGCATGTTCCCTCTTTCCAGGCAAAGGAAAAGGCTGAGAGCCAAAGTGACAGGGTCTGCTCGTGAGTCCTGTTAGGAGGTTTCAGACAAGCTATGCCTTTCAGTCCTAGCTTCTTTACTTTGGGAGTTATTGCTGGACGTTTAGCATGTTTTGAACTGCAGTCTGCTAGGGCCGAGAAAAGCACCGTAGGAGGTTCCAGGCATGTTCCCTCTTTCCAGGCAAAGGAAAAGGCTGAGAGCCAAAGTGACAGGGTCTGCTCGTGTGTCCTGTTAGGAGGTTTCAGACAAGCTATGCCTTTCAGGCCTCGCTTCTTTACTTTGGGAGTTATTGCTGGATGTTTAGCATGTTTTGAACTGCAGTCTGCTAGGGCCGAGAAAAGCACCGTAGGAGGTTCCAGGCATGTTCCCTCTTTCCAGGCAAAGGAAAAGGCTGAGAGCCAAAGTGACAGGGTCTGCTCGTGTGTCCTGTTAGGAGGTTTCAGACAAGCTATGCCTTTCAGGCCTAGCTTCTTTACTTTGGGAGTTATTGCTGGACGTTTAGCATGTTTTGAACTGCAGTCTGCTAGGGCCGAGAAAAGCACCGTAGGAGGTTCCAGGCATGTTCCCTCTTTCCAGGCAAAGGAAAAGGCTGAGAGCCAAAGTGACAGGGTCTGCTCGTGTGTCCTGTTAGGAGGTTTCAGACAAGCTATGCCTTTCAGGCCTAGCTTCTTTACTTTGGGAGTTATTGCTGGACGTTTAGCATGTTTTGAACTGCAGTCTGCTAGGGCCGAGAAAAGCACCGTAGGAGGTTCCAGGCATGTTCCCTCTTTCCAGGCAAAGGAAAAGGCTGAGAGCCAAAGTGACAGGGTCTGCTCGTGTGTCCTGTTAGGAGGTTTCAGACAAGCTATGCCTTTCAGGCCTAGCTTCTTTACTTTGGGAGTTATTGCTGGACGTTTAGCATGTTTTGAACTGCAGTCTGCTAGGGCCGAGAAAAGCACCGTAGGAGGTTCCAGGCATGTTCCCTCTTTCCAGGCAAAGGAAAAGGCTGAGAGCCAAAGTGACAGGGTCTGCTCGTGTGTCCTGTTAGGAGGTTTCAGACAAGCTATGCCTTTCAGGCCTAGCTTCTTTACTTTGGGAGTTATTGCTGGACGTTTAGCATGTTTTGAACTGCAGTCTGCTAGGGCCGAGAAAAGCACCGTAGGAGGTTCCAGGCATGTTCCCTCTTTCCAGGCAAAGGAAAAGGCTGAGAGCCAAAGTGACAGGGTCTGCTCGTGTGTCCTGTTAGGAGGTTTCAGACAAGCTATGCCTTTCAGGCCTAGCTTCTTTACTTTGGGAGTTATTGCTGGACGTTTAGCATGTTTTGAACTGCAGTCTGCTAGGGCCGAGAAAAGCACCGTAGGAGGTTCCAGGCATGTTCCCTCTTTCCAGGCAAAGGAAAAGGCTGAGAGCCAAAGTGACAGGGTCTGCTCGTGAGTCCTGTTAGGAGGTTTCAGACAAGCTATGCCTTTCAGTCCTAGCTTCTTTACTTTGGGAGTTATTGCTGGACGTTTAGCATGTTTTGAACTGCAGTCTGCTAGGGCCGAGAAAAGCACCGTAGGAGGTTCCAGGCATGTTCCCTCTTTCCAGGCAAAGGAAAAGGCTGAGAGCCAAAGTGACAGGGTCTGCTCGTGTGTCCTGTTAGGAGGTTTCAGACAAGCTATGCCTTTCAGGCCTAGCTTCTTTACTTTGGGAGTTATTGCTGGACGTTTAGCATGTTTTGAACTGCAGTCTGCTAGGGCCGAGAAAAGCACCGTAGGAGGTTCCAGGCATGTTCCCTCTTTCCAGGCAAAGGAAAAGGCTGAGAGCCAAAGTGACAGGGTCTGCTCGTGAGTCCTGTTAGGAGGTTTCAGACAAGCTATGCCTTTCAGTCCTAGCTTCTTTACTTTGGGAGTTATTGCTGGACGTTTAGCATGTTTTGAACTGCAGTCTGCTAGGGCCGAGAAAAGCACCGTAGGAGGTTCCAGGCATGTTCCCTCTTTCCAGGCAAAGGAAAAGGCTGAGAGCCAAAGTGACAGGGTCTGCTCGTGTGTCCTGTTAGGAGGTTTCAGACAAGCTATGCCTTTCAGGCCTCGCTTCTTTACTTTGGGAGTTATTGCTGGACGTTTAGCATGTTTTGAACTGCAGTCTGCTAGGGCCGAGAAAAGCACCGTAGGAGGTTCCAGGCATGTTCCCTCTTTCCAGGCAAAGGAAAAGGCTGAGAGCCAAAGCGACAGGGTCTGCTCGTGTGTCCTGTTAGGAGGTTTCAGACAAGCTATGCCTTTCAGGCCTAGCTTCTTTACTTTGGGAGTTATTGCTGGACGTTTAGCATGTTTTGAACTGCAGTCTGCTAGGGCCGAGAAAAGCACCGTAGGAGGTTCCAGGCATGTTCCCTCTTTCCAGGCAAAGGAAAAGGCTGAGAGCCAAAGCGACAGGGTCTGCTCGTGTGTCCTGTTAGGAGGTTTCAGACAAGCTATGCCTTTCAGGCCTAGCTTCTTTACTTTGGGAGTTATTGCTGGACGTTTAGCATGTTTTGAACTGCAGTCTGCTAGGGCCGAGAAAAGCACGGTAGGAGGTTCCAGGCATGTTCCCTCTTTCCAGGCAAAGGAAAAGGCTGAGAGCCAAAGTGACAGGGTCTGCTCGTGTGTCCTGTTAGGAGGTTTCAGACAAGCTATGCCTTTCAGGCCTCGCTTCTTTACTTTGGGAGTTATTGCTGGACGTTTAGCATGTTTTGAACTGCAGTCTGCTAGGGCCGAGAAAAGCACCGTAGGAGGTTCCAGGCATGTTCCCTCTTTCCAGGCAAAGGAAAAGGCTGAGAGCCAAAGCGACAGGGTCTGCTCGTGTGTCCTGTTAGGAGGTTTCAGACAAGCTATGCCTTTCAGGCCTAGCTTCTTTACTTTGGGAGTTATTGCTGGACGTTTAGCATGTTTTGAACTGCAGTCTGCTAGGGCCGAGAAAAGCACCGTAGGAGGTTCCAGGCATGTTCCCTCTTTCCAGGCAAAGGAAAAGGCTGAGAGCCAAAGTGACAGGGTCTGCTCGTGTGTGCTGTTAGGAGGTTTCAGACAAGCTATGCCTTTCAGGCCTAGCTTCTTTACTTTGGGAGTTATTGCTGGACGTTTAGCATGTTTTGAACTGCAGTCTGCTAGGGCCGAGAAAAGCACCGTAGGAGGTTCCAGGCATGTTCCCTCTTTCCAGGCAAAGGAAAAGGCTGAGAGCCAAAGCGACAGGGTCTGCTCGTGTGTCCTGTTAGGAGGTTTCAGACAAGCTATGCCTTTCAGGCCTAGCTTCTTTACTTTGGGAGTTATTGCTGGACGTTTAGCATGTTTTGAACTGCAGTCTGCTAGGGCCGAGAAAAGCACCGTAGGAGGTTCCAGGCATGTTCCCTCTTTCCAGGCAAAGGAAAAGGCTGAGAGCCAAAGCGACAGGGTCTGCTCGTGTGTGCTGTTAGGAGGTTTCAGACAAGCTATGCCTTTCAGGCCTAGCTTCTTTACTTTGGGAGTTATTGCTGGACGTTTAGCATGTTTTGAACTGCAGTCTGCTAGGGCCGAGAAAAGCACCGTAGGAGGTTCCAGGCATGTTCCCTCTTTCCAGGCAAAGGAAAAGGCTGAGAGCCAAAGTGACAGGGTCTGCTGGTGTGTCCTGTTAGGAGGTTTCAGACAAGCTATGCCTTTCAGGCCTAGCTTCTTTACTTTGGGAGTTATTGCTGGACGTTTAGCATGTTTTGAACTGCAGTCTGCTAGGGCCGAGAAAAGCACCGTAGGAGGTTCCAGGCATGTTCCCTCTTTCCAGGCAAAGGAAAAGGCTGAGAGCCAAAGCGACAGGGTCTGCTCGTGTGTCCTGTTAGGAGGTTTCAGACAAGCTATGCCTTTCAGTCCTAGCTTCTTTACTTTGGAAGTTATTGCTGGACGTTTAGCATGTTTTGAACTGCAGTCTGCTAGGGCCGAGAAAAGCACCGTAGGAGGTTCCAGGCATGTTCCCTCTTTCCAGGCAAAGGAAAAGGCTGAGAGCCAAAGTGAAAGGGTCTGCTCGTGTGTCCTGTT
Organism: Rallus limicola; assembly: GCA_022605955.1. Lineage (NCBI taxonomy): Eukaryota > Metazoa > Chordata > Aves > Gruiformes > Rallidae > Rallus > Rallus limicola. The sequence goes on from JAKCOZ010000799.1 coordinate 23,037, forward strand.
AGGAGGTTTCAGACAAGCTATGCCTTTCAGGCCTAGCTTCTTTGGGAGTTATTGCTGGACGTTTAGCATGTTTTGAACTGCAGTCTGCTAGGGCCGAGAAAAGCACCGTAGGAGGTTCCAGGCATGTTCCCTCTTTCCAGGCAAAGGAAAAGGCTGAGAGCCAAAGCGACAGGGTCTGCTCGTGTGTCCTGTTAGGAGGTTTCAGACAAGCTATGCCTTTCAGGCCTAGCTTCTTTACTTTGGGAGTTATTGCTGGACGTTTAGCATGTTTTGAACTGCAGTCTGCTAGGGCCGAGAAAAGCACCGTAGGAGGTTCCAGGCATGTTCCCTCTTTCCAGGCAAAGGAAAAGGCTGAGAGCCAAAGTGACAGGGTCTGCTCGTGTGTCCTGTGAGGAGGTTTCAGACAAGCTATGCCTTTCAGGCCTCGCTTCTTTACTTTGGGAGTTATTGCTGGACGTTTAGCATGTTTTGAACTGCAGTCTGCTAGGGCCGAGAAAAGCACCGTAGGATGTTCCAGGCATGTTCCCTCTTTCCAGGCAAAGGAAAAGGCTGAGAGCCAAAGTGACAGGGTCTGCTCGTGTGTCCTGTTAGGAGGTTTCAGACAAGCTATGCCTTTCAGGCCTCGCTTTTTTACTTTGGGAGTTATTGCTGGACGTTTAGCATGTTTTGAACTGCAGTCTGCTAGGGCCGAGAAAAGCACCGTAGGAGGTTCCAGGCATGTTCCCTCTTTCCAGGCAAAGGAAAAGGCTGAGAGCCAAAGTGACAGGGTCTGCTGGTGTGTCCTGTTAGGAGGTTTCAGACAAGCTATGCCTTTCAGGCCTAGCTTCTTTACTTTGGGAGTTATTGCTGGACGTTTAGCATGTTTTGAACTGCAGTCTGCTAGGGCCGAGAAAAGCACCGTAGGAGGTTCCAGGCATGTTCCCTCTTTCCAGGCAAAGGAAAAGGCTGAGAGCCAAAGTGACAGGGTCTGCTCGTGTGTCCTGTTAGGAGGTTTCAGACAAGCTATGCCTTTCAGTCCTAGCTTCTTTACTTTGGGAGTTATTGCTGGACGTTTAGCATGTTTTGAACTGCAGTCTGCTAGGGCCGAGAAAAGCACCGTAGGAGGTTCCAGGCATGTTCCCTCTTTCCAGGCAAAGGAAAAGGCTGAGAGCCAAAGTGACAGGGTCTGCTCGTGTGTCCTGTTAGGAGGTTTCAGACAAGCTATGCCTTTCAGGCCTAGCTTCTTTGGGAGTTATTGCTGGACGTTTAGCATGTTTTGAACTGCAGTCTGCTAGGGCCGAGAAAAGCACCGTAGGAGGTTCCAGGCATGTTCCCTCTTTCCAGGCAAAGGAAAAGGCTGAGAGGCAAAGCGACAGGGTCTGCTCGTGTGTCCTGTTAGGAGGTTTCAGACAAGCTATGCCTTTCAGGCCTAGCTTCTTTACTTTGGGAGTTATTGCTGGACGTTTAGCATGTTTTGAACTGCAGTCTGCTAGGGCCGAGAAAAGCACCGTAGGAGGTTCCAGGCATGTTCCCTCTTTCCAGGCAAAGGAAAAGGCTGAGAGCCAAAGTGACAGGGTCTGCTCGTGTGTCCTGTGAGGAGGTTTCAGACAAGCTATGCCTTTCAGGCCTCGCTTCTTTACTTTGGGAGTTATTGCTGGACGTTTAGCATGTTTTGAACTGCAGTCTGCTAGGGCCGAGAAAAGCACCGTAGGATGTTCCAGGCATGTTCCCTCTTTCCAGGCAAAGGAAAAGGCTGAGAGCCAAAGTGACAGGGTCTGCTCGTGTGTCCTGTTAGGAGGTTTCAGACAAGCTATGCCTTTCAGGCCTAGCTTCTTTACTTTGGGAGTTATTGCTGGACGTTTAGCAGGTTTTGAACTGCAGTCTGCTAGGGCCGAGAAAAGCACCGTAGGAGGTTCCAGGCATGTTCCCTCTTTCCAGGCAAAGGAAAAGGCTGAGAGCCAAAGCGACAGGGTCTGCTCGTGTGTCCTGTTAGGAGGTTTCAGACAAGTTATGCCTTTCAGGCCTAGCTTCTTTACTTTGGGAGTTATTGCTGGACGTTTAGCATGTTTTGAACTGCAGTCTGCTAGGGCCGAGAAAAGCACCGTAGGAGGTTCCAGGCATGTTCCCTCTTTCCAGGCAAAGGAAAAGGCTGAGAGCCAAAGCGACAGGGTCTGCTCGTGTGTCCTGTTAGGAGGTTTCAGACAAGCTATGCCTTTCAGGCCTCGCTTCTTTACTTTGGGAGTTATTGCTGGACGTTTAGCATGTTTTGAACTGCAGTCTGCTAGGGCCGAGAAAAGCACCGTAGGAGGTTCCAGGCATGTTCCCTCTTTCCAGGCAAAGGAAAAGGCTGAGAGCCAAAGCGACAGGGTCTGCTCGTGTGTCCTGTTAGGAGGTTTCAGACAAGCTATGCCTTTCAGGCCTAGCTTCTTTACTTTGGGAGTTATTGCTGGACGTTTAGCATGTTTTGAACTGCAGTCTGCTAGGGCCGAGAAAAGCACCGTAGGAGGTTCCAGGCATGTTCCCTCTTTCCAGGCAAAGGAAAAGGCTGAGAGCCAAAGCGACAGGGTCTGCTCGTGTGTCCTGTTAGGAGGTTTCAGACAAGCTATGCCTTTCAGGCCTAGCTTCTTTACTTTGGGAGTTATTGCTGGACGTTTAGCATGTTTTGAACTGCAGTCTGCTAGGGCCGAGAAAAGCACCGTAGGAGGTTCCAGGCATGTTCCCTCTTTCCAGGCAAAGGAAAAGGCTGAGAGCCAAAGCGACAGGGTCTGCTCGTGTGACCTGTTAGGAGGTTTCAGACAAGCTATGCCTTTCAGGCCTAGCTTCTTTACTTTGGGAGTTATTGCTGGACGTTTAGCATGTTTTGAACTGCAGTCTGCTAGGGCCGAGAAAAGCACCGTAGGAGGTTCCAGGCATGTTCCCTCTTTCCAGGCAAAGGAAAAGGCTGAGAGCCAAAGTGACAGGGTCTGCTGGTGTGTCCTGTTAGGAGGTTTCAGACAAGCTATGCCTTTCAGGCCTCGCTTCTTTACTTTGGGAGTTATTGCTGGACGTTTAGCATGTTTTGAACTGCAGTCTGCTAGGGCCGAGAAAAGCACCGTAGGAGGTTCCAGGCATGTTCCCTCTTTCCAGGCAAAGGAAAAGGCTGAGAGCCAAAGTGACAGGGTCTGCTCGTGTGTCCTGTTAGGAGGTTTCAGACAAGCTATGCCTTTCAGGCCTAGCTTCTTTACTTTGGGAGTTATTGCTGGACGTTTAGCATGTTTTGAACTGCAGTCTGCTAGGGCCGAGAAAAGCACCGTAGGAGGTTCCAGGCATGTTCCCTCTCTCCAGGCAAAGGAAAAGGCTGAGAGCCAAAGCGACAGGGTCTGCTCGTGTGTCCTGTTAGGAGGTTTCAGACAAGCTATGCCTTTCAGGCCTAGCTTCTTTACTTTGGGAGTTATTGCTGGACGTTTAGCATGTTTTGAACTGCAGTCTGCTAGGGCCGAGAAAAGCACCGTAGGAGGTTCCAGGCATGTTCCCTCTTTCCAGGCAAAGGAAAAGGCTGAGAGCCAAAGCGACAGGGTCTGCTCGTGTGTCCTGTTAGGAGGTTTCAGACAAGCTATGCCTTTCAGGCCTAGCTTCTTTACTTTGGGAGTTATTGCTGGACGTTTAGCATGTTTTGAACTGCAGTCTGCTAGGGCCGAGAAAAGCACCGTAGGAGGTTCCAGGCATGTTCCCTCTTTCCAGGCAAAGGAAAAGGCTGAGAGCCAAAGCGACAGGGTCTGCTCGTGTGTCCTGTTAGGAGGTTTCAGACAAGCTATGCCTTTCAGGCCTAGCTTCTTTACTTTGGGAGTTATTGCTGGACGTTTAGCATGTTTTGAACTGCAGTCTGCTAGGGCCGAGAAAAGCACCGTAGGAGGTTCCAGGCATGTTCCCTCTTTCCAGGCAAAGGAAAAGGCTGAGAGCCAAAGTGACAGGGTCTGCTCGTGTGTCCTGTTAGGAGGTTTCAGACAAGCTATGCCTTTCAGGCCTAGCTTCTTTACTTTGGGAGTTATTGCTGGACGTTTAGCATGTTTTGAACTGCAGTCTACTAGGGCCGAGAAAAGCACCGTAGGAGGTTCCAGGCATGTTCCCTCTTTCCAGGCAAAGGAAAAGGCTGAGAGCCAAAGTGACAGGGTCTGCTCGTGTGTCCTGTTAGGAGGTTTCAGACAAGCTATGCCTTTCAGGCCTAGCTTCTTTACTTTGGGAGTTATTGCTGGACGTTTAGCATGTTTTGAACTGCAGTCTGCTAGGGCCGAGAAAAGCACCGTAGGAGGTTCCAGGCATGTTCCCTCTTTCCAGGCAAAGGAAAAGGCTGAGAGCCAAAGTGACAGGGTCTGCTCGTGTGTCCTGTTAGGAGGTTTCAGACAAGCTATGCCTTTCAGGCCTCGCTTCTTTACTTTGGGAGTTATTGCTGGACGTTTAGCATGTTTTGAACTGCAGTCTGCTAGGGCCGAGAAAAGCACCGTAGGAGGTTCCAGGCATGTTCCCTCTTTCCAGGCAAAGGAAAAGGCTGAGAGCCAAAGCGACAGGGTCTGCTCGTGTGTCCTGTTAGGAGGTTTCAGACAAGCTATGCCTTTCAGGCCTCGCTTCTTTACTTTGGGAGTTATTGCTGGACGTTTAGCATGTTTTGAACTGCAGTCTGCTAGGGCCGAGAAAAGCACCGTAGGAAGTTCCAGGCATGTTCCCTCTTTCCAGGCAAAGGAAAAGGCTGAGAGCCAAAGCGACAGGGTCTGCTCGTGTGTCCTGTTAGGAGGTTTCAGACAAGCTATGCCTTTCAGGCCTAGCTTCTTTACTTTGGGAGTTATTGCTGGACGTTTAGCATGTTTTGAACTGCAGTCTGCCAGGGCCGAGAAAAGCACCGTAGGAGGTTCCAGGCATGTTCCCTCTTTCCAGGCAAAGGAAAAGGCTGAGAGCCAAAGCGACAGGGTCTGCTCGTGTGTCCTGTTAGGAGGTTTCAGACAAGCTATGCCTTTCAGGCCTAGCTTCTTTACTTTGGGAGTTATTGCTGGACGTTTAGCATGTTTTGAACTGCAGTCTGCTAGGGCCGAGAAAAGCACCGTAGGAGGTTCCAGGCATGTTCCCTCTTTCCAGGCAAAGGAAAAGGCTGAGAGCCAAAGCGACAGGGTCTGCTCGTGTGTCCTGTTAGGAGGTTTCAGACAAGCTATGCCTTTCAGGCCTAGCTTCTTTACTTTGGGAGTTATTGCTGGACGTTTAGCATGTTTTGAACTGCAGTCTGCTAGGGCCGAGAAAAGCACCGTAGGAGGTTCCAGGCATGTTCCCTCTTTCCAGGCAAAGGAAAAGGCTGAGAGCCAAAGCGACAGGGTCTGCTCGTGTGTCCTGTTAGGAGGTTTCAGACAAGCTATGCCTTTCAGGCCTAGCTTCTTTACTTTGGGAGTTATTGCTGGACGTTTAGCATGTTTTGAACTGCAGTCTGCTAGGGCCGAGAAAAGCACCGTAGGAGGTTCCAGGCATGTTCCCTCTTTCCAGGCAAAGGAAAAGGCTGAGAGCAAAAGTGACAGGGTCTGCTCGTGTGTCCTGTTAGGAGGTTTCAGACAAGCTATGCCTTTCAGGCCTAGCTTCTTTACTTTGGGAGTTATTGCTGGACGTTTAGCATGTTTTGAACTGCAGTCTGCTAGGGCCGAGAAAAGCACCGTAGGAGGTTCCAGGCATGTTCCCTCTTTCCAGGCAAAGGAAAAGGCTGAGAGCCAAAGTGACAGGGTCTGCTCGTGTGTCCTGTTAGGAGGTTTCAGACAAGCTATGCCTTTCAGGCCTCGCTTCTTTACTTTGGGAGTTATTGCTGGACGTTTAGCATGTTTTGAACTGCAGTCTGCTAGGGCCGAGAAAAGCACCGTAGGAGGTTCCAGGCATGTTCCCTCTTTCCAGGCAAAGGAAAAGGCTGAGAGCCAAAGCGACAGGGTCTGCTCGTGTGTCCTGTTAGGAGGTTTCAGACAAGCTATGCCTTTCAGGCCTAGCTTCTTTACTTTGGGAGTTATTGCTGGACGTTTAGCATGTTTTGAACTGCAGTCTGCTAGGGCCGAGAAAAGCACCGTAGGAGGTTCCAGGCATGTTCCCTCTTTCCAGGCAAAGGAAAAGGCTGAGAGCCAAAGCGACAGGGTCTGCTCGTGTGTCCTGTTAGGAGGTTTCAGACAAGCTATGCCTTTCAGGCCTAGCTTCTTTACTTTGGGAGTTATTGCTGGACGTTTAGCATGTTTTGAACTGCAGTCTGCTAGGGCCGAGAAAAGCACCGTAGGAGGTTCCAGGCATGTTCCCTCTTTCCAGGCAAAGGAAAAGGCTGAGAGCCAAAGCGACAGGGTCTGCTCGTGTGTCCTGTTAGGAGGTTTCAGACAAGCTATGCCTTTCAGGCCTAGCTTCTTTACTTTGGGAGTTATTGCTGGACGTTTAGCATGTTTTGAACTGCAGTCTGCTAGGGCCGAGAAAAGCACCGTAGGAGGTTCCAGGCATGTTCCCTCTTTCCAGGCAAAGGAAAAGGCTGAGAGCAAAAGTGACAGGGTCTGCTCGTGTGTCCTGTTAGGAGGTTTCAGACAAGCTATGCCTTTCAGGCCTAGCTTCTTTACTTTGGGAGTTATTGCTGGACGTTTAGCATGTTTTGAACTGCAGTCTGCTAGGGCCGAGAAAAGCACCGTAGGAGGTTCCAGGCATGTTCCCTCTTTCCAGGCAAAGGAAAAGGCTGAGAGCCAAAGTGACAGGGTCTGCTCGTGTGTCCTGTTAGGAGGTTTCAGACAAGCTATGCCTTTCAGGCCTCGCTTCTTTACTTTGGGAGTTATTGCTGGACGTTTAGCATGTTTTGAACTGCAGTCTGCTAGGGCCGAGAAAAGCACCGTAGGAGGTTCCAGGCATGTTCCCTCTTTCCAGGCAAAGGAAAAGGCTGAGAGCCAAAGCGACAGGGTCTGCTCGTGTGTCCTGTTAGGAGGTTTCAGACAAGCCATGCCTTTCAGGCCTAGCTTCTTTACTTTGGGAGTTATTGCTGGACGTTTAGCATGTTTTGAACTGCAGTCTGCTAGGGCCGAGAAAAGCACCGTAGGAGGTTCCAGGCATGTTCCCTCTTTCCAGGCAAAGGAAAAGGCTGAGAGCCAAAGCGACAGGGTCTGCTCGTGTGTCCTGTTAGGAGGTTTCAGACAAGCTATGCCTTTCAGGCCTAGCTTCTTTACTTTGGGAGTTATTGCTGGACGTTTAGCATGTTTTGAACTGCAGTCTGCTAGGGCCGAGAAAAGCACCGTAGGAGGTTCCAGGCATGTTCCCTCTTTCCAGGCAAAGGAAAAGGCTGAGAGCCAAAGCGACAGGGTCTGCTCGTGTGTCCTGTTAGGAGGTTTCAGACAAGCTATGCCTTTCAGGCCTAGCTTCTTTACTTTGGGAGTTATTGCTGGACGTTTAGCATGTTTTGAACTGCAGTCTGCTAGGGCCGAGAAAAGCACCGTAGGAGGTTCCAGGCATGTTCCCTCTTTCCAGGCAAAGGAAAAGGCTGAGAGCCAAAGCGACAGGGTCTGCTCGTGTGACCTGTTAGGAGGTTTCAGACAAGCTATGCCTTTCAGGCCTAGCTTCTTTACTTTGGGAGTTATTGCTGGACGTTTAGCATGTTTTGAACTGCAGTCTGCTAGGGCCGAGAAAAGCACCGTAGGAGGTTCCAGGCATGTTCCCTCTTTCCAGGCAAAGGAAAAGGCTGAGAGCCAAAGCGACAGGGTCTGCTCGTGTGACCTGTTAGGAGGTTTCAGACAAGCTATGCCTTTCAGGCCTCGCTTCTTTACTTTGGGAGTTATTGCTGGACGTTTAGCATGTTTTGAACTGCAGTCTGCTAGGGCCGAGAAAAGCACCGTAGGAGGTTCCAGGCATGTTCCCTCTTTCCAGGCAAAGGAAAAGGCTGAGAGCCAAAGCGACAGGGTCTGCTCGTGTGTCCTGTTAGGAGGTTTCAGACAAGCTATGCCTTTCAGGCCTAGCTTCTTTACTTTGGGAGTTATTGCTGGACGTTTAGCATGTTTTGAACTGCAGTCTGCTAGGGCCGAGAAAAGCACCGTAGGAGGTTCCAGGCATGTTCCCTCTTTCCAGGCAAAGGAAAAGGCTGAGAGCCAAAGTGACAGGGTCTGCTCGTGTGTCCTGTTAGGAGGTTTCAGACAAGCTATGCCTTTCAGGCCTAGCTTCTTTACTTTGGGAGTTATTGCTGGACGTTTAGCATGTTTTGAACTGCAGTCTGCTAGGGCCGAGAAAAGCACCGTAGGAGGTTCCAGGCATGTTCCCTCTTTCCAGGCAAAGGAAAAGGCTGAGAGCCAAAGTGACAGGGTCTGCTCGTGTGTCCTGTTAGGAGGTTTCAGACAAGCTATGCCTTTCAGGCCTCGCTTCTTTACTTTGGGAGTTATTGCTGGACGTTTAGCATGTTTTGAACTGCAGTCTGCTAGGGCCGAGAAAAGCACCGTAGGAGGTTCCAGGCATGTTCCCTCTTTCCAGGCAAAGGAAAAGGCTGAGAGCCAAAGCGACAGGGTCTGCTCGTGTGTCCTGTTAGGAGGTTTCAGACAAGCTATGCCTTTCAGGCCTAGCTTCTTTACTTTGGGAGTTATTGCTGGACGTTTAGCATGTTTTGAACTGCAGTCTGCTAGGGCCGAGAAAAGCACCGTAGGAGGTTCCAGGCATGTTCCCTCTTTCCAGGCAAAGGAAAAGGCTGAGAGCCAAAGCGACAGGGTCTGCTCGTGTGTCCTGTTAGGAGGTTTCAGACAAGCTATGCCTTTCAGGCCTAGCTTCTTTACTTTGGGAGTTATTGCTGGACGTTTAGCATGTTTTGAACTGCAGTCTGCTAGGGCCGAGAAAAGCACCGTAGGAGGTTCCAGGCATGTTCCCTCTTTCCAGGCAAAGGAAAAGGCTGAGAGCCAAAGCGACAGGGTCTGCTCGTGTGTCCTGTTAGGAGGTTTCAGACAAGCTATGCCTTTCAGGCCTAGCTTCTTTACTTTGGGAGTTATTGCTGGACGTTTAGCATGTTTTGAACTGCAGTCTGCTAGGGCCGAGAAAAGCACCGTAGGAGGTTCCAGGCATGTTCCCTCTTTCCAGGCAAAGGAAAAGGCTGAGAGCCAAAGCGACAGGGTCTGCTCGTGTGTCCTGTTAGGAGGTTTCAGACAAGCTATGCCTTTCAGGCCTAGCTTCTTTACTTTGGGAGTTATTGCTGGACGTTTAGCATGTTTTGAACTGCAGTCTGCTAGGGCCGAGAAAAGCACCGTAGGAGGTTCCAGGCATGTTCCCTCTTTCCAGGCAAAGGAAAAGGCTGAGAGCCAAAGCGACAGGGTCTGCTCGTGTGTCCTGTTAGGAGGTTTCAGACAAGCTATGCCTTTCAGGCCTAGCTTCTTTACTTTGGGAGTTATTGCTGGACGTTTAGCATGTTTTGAACTGCAGTCTGCTAGGGCCGAGAAAAGCACCGTAGGAGGTTCCAGGCATGTTCCCTCTTTCCAGGCAAAGGAAAAGGCTGAGAGCCAAAGCGACAGGGTCTGCTCGTGTGTCCTGTTAGGAGGTTTCAGACAAGCTATGCCTTTCAGGCCTAGCTTCTTTACTTTGGGAGTTATTGCTGGACGTTTAGCATGTTTTGAACTGCAGTCTGCTAGGGCCGAGAAAAGCACCGTAGGAGGTTCCAGGCATGTTCCCTCTTTCCAGGCAAAGGAAAAGGCTGAGAGCCAAAGCGACAGGGTCTGCTCGTGTGACCTGTTAGGAGGTTTCAGACAAGCTATGCCTTTCAGGCCTAGCTTCTTTACTTTGGGAGTTATTGCTGGACGTTTAGCATGTTTTGAACTGCAGTCTGCTAGGGCCGAGAAAAGCACCGTAGGAGGTTCCAGGCATGTTCCCTCTTTCCAGGCAAAGGAAAAGGCTGAGAGCCAAAGCGACAGGGTCTGCTCGTGTGACCTGTTAGGAGGTTTCAGACAAGCTATGCCTTTCAGGCCTCGCTTCTTTACTTTGGGAGTTATTGCTGGACGTTTAGCATGTTTTGAACTGCAGTCTGCTAGGGCCGAGAAAAGCACCGTAGGAGGTTCCAGGCATGTTCCCTCTTTCCAGGCAAAGGAAAAGGCTGAGAGCCAAAGCGACAGGGTCTGCTCGTGTGTCCTGTTAGGAGGTTTCAGACAAGCTATGCCTTTCAGGCCTAGCTTCTTTACTTTGGGAGTTATTGCTGGACGTTTAGCATGTTTTGAACTGCAGTCTGCTAGGGCCGAGAAAAGCACCGTAGGAGGTTCCAGGCATGTTCCCTCTTTCCAGGCAAAGGAAAAGGCTGAGAGCCAAAGTGACAGGGTCTGCTCGTGTGTCCTGTTAGGAGGTTTCAGACAAGCTATGCCTTTCAGGCCTAGCTTCTTTACTTTGGGAGTTATTGCTGGACGTTTAGCATGTTTTGAACTGCAGTCTGCTAGGGCCGAGAAAAGCACCGTAGGAGGTTCCAGGCATGTTCCCTCTTTCCAGGCAAAGGAAAAGGCTGAGAGCCAAAGTGACAGGGTCTGCTCGTGTGTCCTGTTAGGAGGTTTCAGACAAGCTATGCCTTTCAGGCCTAGCTTCTTTACTTTGGGAGTTATTGCTGGACGTTTAGCATGTTTTGAACTGCAGTCTGCTAGGGCCGAGAAAAGCACCGTAGGAGGTTCCAGGCATGTTCCCTCTTTCCAGGCAAAGGAAAAGGCTGAGAGCCAAAGCGACAGGGTCTGCTCGTGTGTCCTGTTAGGAGGTTTCAGACAAGCTATGCCTTTCAGGCCTAGCTTCTTTACTTTGGGAGTTATTGCTGGACGTTTAGCATGTTTTGAACTGCAGTCTGCTAGGGCCGAGAAAAGCACCGTAGGAGGTTCCAGGCATGTTCCCTCTTTCCAGGCAAAGGAAAAGGCTGAGAGCCAAAGCGACAGGGTCTGCTCGTGTGTCCTGTTAGGAGGTTTCAGACAAGCTATGCCTTTCAGGCCTAGCTTCTTTACTTTGGGAGTTATTGCTGGACGTTTAGCATGTTTTGAACTGCAGTCTGCTAGGGCCGAGAAAAGCACCGTAGGAGGTTCCAGGCATGTTCCCTCTTTCCAGGCAAAGGAAAAGGCTGAGAGCCAAAGCGACAGGGTCTGCTCGTGTGTCCTGTTAGGAGGTTTCAGACAAGCTATGCCTTTCAGTCCTAGCTTCTTTACTTTGGGAGTTATTGCTGGACGTTTAGCATGTTTTGAACTGCAGTCTGCTAGGGCCGAGAAAAGCACCGTAGGAGGTTCCAGGCATGTTCCCTCTTTCCAGGCAAAGGAAAAGGCTGAGAGCCAAAGCGACAGGGTCTGCTCGTGTGTCCTGTTAGGAGGTTTCAGACAAGCTATGCCTTTCAGGCCTAGCTTCTTTACTTTGGGAGTTATTGCTGGACGTTTAGCATGTTTTGAACTGCAGTCTGCTAGGGCCGAGAAAAGCACCGTAGGAGGTTCCAGGCATGTTCCCTCTTTCCAGGCAAAGGAAAAGGCTGAGAGCCAAAGCGACAGGGTCTGCTCGTGTGTCCTGTTAGGAGGTTTCAGACAAGCTATGCCTTTCAGGCCTAGCTTCTTTACTTTGGGAGTTATTGCTGGACGTTTAGCATGTTTTGAACTGCAGTCTGCTAGGGCCGAGAAAAGCACCGTAGGAGGTTCCAGGCATGTTCCCTCTTTCCAGGCAAAGGAAAAGGCTGAGAGCCAAAGCGACAGGGTCTGCTCGTGTGTCCTGTTAGGAGGTTTCAGACAAGCTATGCCTTTCAGGCCTAGCTTCTTTACTTTGGGAGTTATTGCTGGACGTTTAGCATGTTTTGAACTGCAGTCTGCTAGGGCCGAGAAAAGCACCGTAGGAGGTTCCAGGCATGTTCCCTCTTTCCAGGCAAAGGAAAAGGCTGAGAGCCAAAGCGACAGGGTCTGCTCGTGTGACCTGTTAGGAGGTTTCAGACAAGCTATGCCTTTCAGGCCTAGCTTCTTTACTTTGGGAGTTATTGCTGGACGTTTAGCATGTTTTGAACTGCAGTCTGCTAGGGCCGAGAAAAGCACCGTAGGAGGTTCCAGGCATGTTCCCTCTTTCCAGGCAAAGGAAAAGGCTGAGAGCCAAAGCGACAGGGTCTGCTCGTGTGACCTGTTAGGAGGTTTCAGACAAGCTATGCCTTTCAGGCCTCGCTTCTTTACTTTGGGAGTTATTGCTGGACGTTTAGCATGTTTTGAACTGCAGTCTGCTAGGGCCGAGAAAAGCACCGTAGGAGGTTCCAGGCATGTTCCCTCTTTCCAGGCAAAGGAAAAGGCTGAGAGCCAAAGTGACAGGGTCTGCTCGTGTGTCCTGTTAGGAGGTTTCAGACAAGCTATGCCTTTCTGGCCAAGCTTCTTTACTTTGGAAGTTATTGCTGGACGTTTAGCATGTTTTGAACTGCAGTCTGCTAGGGCCGAGAAAAGCACCGTAGGAGGTTCCAGGCATGTTCCCTCTTTCCAGGCAAAGGAAAAGGCTGAGAGCCAAAGCGACAGGGTCTGCTCGTGTGTCCTGTTAGGAGGTTTCAGACAAGCTATGCCTTTCAGGCCTAGCTTCTTTACTTTGGGAGTTATTGCTGGACGTTTAGCATGTTTTGAACTGCAGTCTGCTAGGGCCGAGAAAAGCACCGTAGGAGGTTCCAGGCATGTTCCCTCTTTCCAGGCAAAGGAAAAGGCTGAGAGCCAAAGCGACAGGGTCTGCTCGTGTGTCCTGTTAGGAGGTTTCAGACAAGCTATGCCTTTCAGGCCTAGCTTCTTTACTTTGGGAGTTATTGCTGGACGTTTAGCATGTTTTGAACTGCAGTCTGCTAGGGCCGAGAAAAGCACCGTAGGAGGTTCCAGGCATGTTCCCTCTTTCCAGGCAAAGGAAAAGGCTGAGAGCCAAAGCGACAGGGTCTGCTCGTGTGTCCTGTTAGGAGGTTTCAGACAAGCTATGCCTTTCAGGCCTAGCTTCTTTACTTTGGGAGTTATTGCTGGACGTTTAGCATGTTTTGAACTGCAGTCTGCTAGGGCCGAGAAAAGCACCGTAGGAGGTTCCAGGCATGTTCCCTCTTTCCAGGCAAAGGAAAAGGCTGAGAGCCAAAGCGACAGGGTCTGCTCGTGTGACCTGTTAGGAGGTTTCAGACAAGCTATGCCTTTCAGGCCTAGCTTCTTTACTTTGGGAGTTATTGCTGGACGTTTAGCATGTTTTGAACTGCAGTCTGCTAGGGCCGAGAAAAGCACCGTAGGAGGTTCCAGGCATGTTCCCTCTTTCCAGGCAAAGGAAAAGGCTGAGAGCCAAAGCGACAGGGTCTGCTCGTGTGACCTGTTAGGAGGTTTCAGACAAGCTATGCCTTTCAGGCCTCGCTTCTTTACTTTGGGAGTTATTGCTGGACGTTTAGCATGTTTTGAACTGCAGTCTGCTAGGGCCGAGAAAAGCACCGTAGGAGGTTCCAGGCATGTTCCCTCTTTCCAGGCAAAGGAAAAGGCTGAGAGCCAAAGCGACAGGGTCTGCTCGTGTGTCCTGTTAGGAGGTTTCAGACAAGCTATGCCTTTCAGGCCTAGCTTCTTTACTTTGGGAGTTATTGCTGGACGTTTAGCATGTTTTGAACTGCAGTCTGCTAGGGCCGAGAAAAGCACCGTAGGAGGTTCCAGGCATGTTCCCTCTTTCCAGGCAAAGGAAAAGGCTGAGAGCCAAAGTGACAGGGTCTGCTCGTGTGTCCTGTTAGGAGGTTTCAGACAAGCTATGCCTTTCAGGCCTAGCTTCTTTACTTTGGGAGTTATTGCTGGACGTTTAGCATGTTTTGAACTGCAGTCTGCTAGGGCCGAGAAAAGCACCGTAGGAGGTTCCAGGCATGTTCCCTCTTTCCAGGCAAAGGAAAAGGCTGAGAGCCAAAGTGACAGGGTCTGCTCGTGTGTCCTGTTAGGAGGTTTCAGACAAGCTATGCCTTTCAGGCCTCGCTTCTTTACTTTGGGAGTTATTGCTGGACGTTTAGCATGTTTTGAACTGCAGTCTGCTAGGGCCGAGAAAAGCACCGTAGGAGGTTCCAGGCATGTTCCCTCTTTCCAGGCAAAGGAAAAGGCTGAGAGCCAAAGCGACAGGGTCTGCTCGTGTGTCCTGTTAGGAGGTTTCAGACAAGCTATGCCTTTCAGGCCTAGCTTCTTTACTTTGGGAGTTATTGCTGGACGTTTAGCATGTTTTGAACTGCAGTCTGCTAGGGCCGAGAAAAGCACCGTAGGAGGTTCCAGGCATGTTCCCTCTTTCCAGGCAAAGGAAAAGGCTGAGAGCCAAAGCGACAGGGTCTGCTCGTGTGTCCTGTTAGGAGGTTTCAGACAAGCTATGCCTTTCAGGCCTAGCTTCTTTACTTTGGGAGTTATTGCTGGACGTTTAGCATGTTTTGAACTGCAGTCTGCTAGGGCCGAGAAAAGCACCGTAGGAGGTTCCAGGCATGTTCCCTCTTTCCAGGCAAAGGAAAAGGCTGAGAGCCAAAGCGACAGGGTCTGCTCGTGTGTCCTGTTAGGAGGTTTCAGACAAGCTATGCCTTTCAGGCCTAGCTTCTTTACTTTGGGAGTTATTGCTGGACGTTTAGCATGTTTTGAACTGCAGTCTGCTAGGGCCGAGAAAAGCACCGTAGGAGGTTCCAGGCATGTTCCCTCTTTCCAGGCAAAGGAAAAGGCTGAGAGCCAAAGCGACAGGGTCTGCTCGTGTGTCCTGTTAGGAGGTTTCAGACAAGCTATGCCTTTCAGGCCTAGCTTCTTTACTTTGGGAGTTATTGCTGGACGTTTAGCATGTTTTGAACTGCAGTCTGCTAGGGCCGAGAAAAGCACCGTAGGAGGTTCCAGGCATGTTCCCTCTTTCCAGGCAAAGGAAAAGGCTGAGAGCCAAAGCGACAGGGTCTGCTCGTGTGTCCTGTTAGGAGGTTTCAGACAAGCTATGCCTTTCAGGCCTAGCTTCTTTACTTTGGGAGTTATTGCTGGACGTTTAGCATGTTTTGAACTGCAGTCTGCTAGGGCCGAGAAAAGCACCGTAGGAGGTTCCAGGCATGTTCCCTCTTTCCAGGCAAAGGAAAAGGCTGAGAGCCAAAGCGACAGGGTCTGCTCGTGTGTCCTGTTAGGAGGTTTCAGACAAGCTATGCCTTTCAGGCCTAGCTTCTTTACTTTGGGAGTTATTGCTGGACGTTTAGCATGTTTTGAACTGCAGTCTGCTAGGGCCGAGAAAAGCACCGTAGGAGGTTCCAGGCATGTTCCCTCTTTCCAGGCAAAGGAAAAGGCTGAGAGCCAAAGCGACAGGGTCTGCTCGTGTGACCTGTTAGGAGGTTTCAGACAAGCTATGCCTTTCAGGCCTAGCTTCTTTACTTTGGGAGTTATTGCTGGACGTTTAGCATGTTTTGAACTGCAGTCTGCTAGGGCCGAGAAAAGCACCGTAGGAGGTTCCAGGCATGTTCCCTCTTTCCAGGCAAAGGAAAAGGCTGAGAGCCAAAGCGACAGGGTCTGCTCGTGTGACCTGTTAGGAGGTTTCAGACAAGCTATGCCTTTCAGGCCTCGCTTCTTTACTTTGGGAGTTATTGCTGGACGTTTAGCATGTTTTGAACTGCAGTCTGCTAGGGCCGAGAAAAGCACCGTAGGAGGTTCCAGGCATGTTCCCTCTTTCCAGGCAAAGGAAAAGGCTGAGAGCCAAAGCGACAGGGTCTGCTCGTGTGTCCTGTTAGGAGGTTTCAGACAAGCTATGCCTTTCAGGCCTAGCTTCTTTACTTTGGGAGTTATTGCTGGACGTTTAGCATGTTTTGAACTGCAGTCTGCTAGGGCCGAGAAAAGCACCGTAGGAGGTTCCAGGCATGTTCCCTCTTTCCAGGCAAAGGAAAAGGCTGAGAGCCAAAGTGACAGGGTCTGCTCGTGTGTCCTGTTAGGAGGTTTCAGACAAGCTATGCCTTTCAGGCCTAGCTTCTTTACTTTGGGAGTTATTGCTGGACGTTTAGCATGTTTTGAACTGCAGTCTGCTAGGGCCGAGAAAAGCACCGTAGGAGGTTCCAGGCATGTTCCCTCTTTCCAGGCAAAGGAAAAGGCTGAGAGCCAAAGTGACAGGGTCTGCTCGTGTGTCCTGTTAGGAGGTTTCAGACAAGCTATGCCTTTCAGGCCTAGCTTCTTTACTTTGGGAGTTATTGCTGGACGTTTAGCATGTTTTGAACTGCAGTCTGCTAGGGCCGAGAAAAGCACCGTAGGAGGTTCCAGGCATGTTCCCTCTTTCCAGGCAAAGGAAAAGGCTGAGAGCCAAAGCGACAGGGTCTGCTCGTGTGTCCTGTTAGGAGGTTTCAGACAAGCTATGCCTTTCAGGCCTAGCTTCTTTACTTTGGGAGTTATTGCTGGACGTTTAGCATGTTTTGAACTGCAGTCTGCTAGGGCCGAGAAAAGCACCGTAGGAGGTTCCAGGCATGTTCCCTCTTTCCAGGCAAAGGAAAAGGCTGAGAGCCAAAGCGACAGGGTCTGCTCGTGTGTCCTGTTAGGAGGTTTCAGACAAGCTATGCCTTTCAGGCCTAGCTTCTTTACTTTGGGAGTTATTGCTGGACGTTTAGCATGTTTTGAACTGCAGTCTGCTAGGGCCGAGAAAAGCACCGTAGGAGGTTCCAGGCATGTTCCCTCTTTCCAGGCAAAGGAAAAGGCTGAGAGCCAAAGCGACAGGGTCTGCTCGTGTGTCCTGTTAGGAGGTTTCAGACAAGCTATGCCTTTCAGGCCTAGCTTCTTTACTTTGGGAGTTATTGCTGGACGTTTAGCATGTTTTGAACTGCAGTCTGCTAGGGCCGAGAAAAGCACCGTAGGAGGTTCCAGGCATGTTCCCTCTTTCCAGGCAAAGGAAAAGGCTGAGAGCCAAAGCGACAGGGTCTGCTCGTGTGTCCTGTTAGGAGGTTTCAGACAAGCTATGCCTTTCAGGCCTAGCTTCTTTACTTTGGGAGTTATTGCTGGACGTTTAGCATGTTTTGAACTGCAGTCTGCTAGGGCCGAGAAAAGCACCGTAGGAGGTTCCAGGCATGTTCCCTCTTTCCAGGCAAAGGAAAAGGCTGAGAGCCAAAGCGACAGGGTCTGCTCGTGTGTCCTGTTAGGAGGTTTCAGACAAGCTATGCCTTTCAGGCCTAGCTTCTTTACTTTGGGAGTTATTGCTGGACGTTTAGCATGTTTTGAACTGCAGTCTGCTAGGGCCGAGAAAAGCACCGTAGGAGGTTCCAGGCATGTTCCCTCTTTCCAGGCAAAGGAAAAGGCTGAGAGCCAAAGCGACAGGGTCTGCTCGTGTGTCCTGTTAGGAGGTTTCAGACAAGCTATGCCTTTCAGGCCTAGCTTCTTTACTTTGGGAGTTATTGCTGGACGTTTAGCATGTTTTGAACTGCAGTCTGCTAGGGCCGAGAAAAGCACCGTAGGAGGTTCCAGGCATGTTCCCTCTTTCCAGGCAAAGGAAAAGGCTGAGAGCCAAAGCGACAGGGTCTGCTCGTGTGACCTGTTAGGAGGTTTCAGACAAGCTATGCCTTTCAGGCCTAGCTTCTTTACTTTGGGAGTTATTGCTGGACGTTTAGCATGTTTTGAACTGCAGTCTGCTAGGGCCGAGAAAAGCACCGTAGGAGGTTCCAGGCATGTTCCCTCTTTCCAGGCAAAGGAAAAGGCTGAGAGCCAAAGCGACAGGGTCTGCTCGTGTGACCTGTTAGGAGGTTTCAGACAAGCTATGCCTTTCAGGCCTCGCTTCTTTACTTTGGGAGTTATTGCTGGACGTTTAGCATGTTTTGAACTGCAGTCTGCTAGGGCCGAGAAAAGCACCGTAGGAGGTTCCAGGCATGTTCCCTCTTTCCAGGCAAAGGAAAAGGCTGAGAGCCAAAGCGACAGGGTCTGCTCGTGTGTCCTGTTAGGAGGTTTCAGACAAGCTATGCCTTTCAGGCCTAGCTTCTTTACTTTGGGAGTTATTGCTGGACGTTTAGCATGTTTTGAACTGCAGTCTGCTAGGGCCGAGAAAAGCACCGTAGGAGGTTCCAGGCATGTTCCCTCTTTCCAGGCAAAGGAAAAGGCTGAGAGCCAAAGTGACAGGGTCTGCTCGTGTGTCCTGTTAGGAGGTGTCAGACAAGCTATGCCTTTCAGGCCTAGCTTCTTTACTTTGGGAGTTATTGCTGGACGTTTAGCATGTTTTGAACTGCAGTCTGCTAGGGCCGAGAAAAGCACCGTAGGAGGTTCCAGGCATGTTCCCTCTTTCCAGGCAAAGGAAAAGGCTGAGAGCCAAAGTGACAGGGTCTGCTCGTGTGTCCTGTTAGGAGGTTTCAGACAAGCTATGCCTTTCAGGCCTAGCTTCTTTACTTTGGGAGTTATTGCTGGACGTTTAGCATGTTTTGAACTGCAGTCTGCTAGGGCCGAGAAAAGCACCGTAGGAGGTTCCAGGCATGTTCCCTCTTTCCAGGCAAAGGAAAAGGCTGAGAGCCAAAGTGACAGGGTCTGCTCGTGTGTCCTGTTAGGAGGTTTCAGACAAGCTATGCCTTTCCGGCCTAGCTTCTTTACTTTGGAAGTTATTGCTGGACGTTTAGCATGTTTTGAACTGCAGTCTGCTAGGGCCGAGAAAAGCACCGTAGGAGGTTCCAGGCATGTTCCCTCTTTCCAGGCAAAGGAAAAGGCTGAGAGCCAAAGCGACAGGGTCTGCTCGTGTGTCCTGTTAGGAGGTTTCAGACAAGCTATGCCTTTCAGGCCTAGCTTCTTTACTTTGGGAGTTATTGCTGGACGTTTAGCATGTTTTGAACTGCAGTCTGCTAGGGCCGAGAAAAGCACCGTAGGAGGTTCCAGGCATGTTCCCTCTTTCCAGGCAAAGGAAAAGGCTGAGAGCCAAAGCGACAGGGTCTGCTCGTGTGTCCTGTTAGGAGGTTTCAGACAAGCTATGCCTTTCAGGCCTAGCTTCTTTACTTTGGGAGTTATTGCTGGACGTTTAGCATGTTTTGAACTGCAGTCTGCTAGGGCCGAGAAAAGCACCGTAGGAGGTTCCAGGCATGTTCCCTCTTTCCAGGCAAAGGAAAAGGCTGAGAGCCAAAGCGACAGGGTCTGCTCGTGTGTCCTGTTAGGAGGTTTCAGACAAGCTATGCCTTTCAGGCCTAGCTTCTTTACTTTGGGAGTTATTGCTGGACGTTTAGCATGTTTTGAACTGCAGTCTGCTAGGGCCGAGAAAAGCACCGTAGGAGGTTCCAGGCATGTTCCCTCTTTCCAGGCAAAGGAAAAGGCTGAGAGCCAAAGCGACAGGGTCTGCTCGTGTGACCTGTTAGGAGGTTTCAGACAAGCTATGCCTTTCAGGCCTCGCTTCTTTACTTTGGGAGTTATTGCTGGACGTTTAGCATGTTTTGAACTGCAGTCTGCTAGGGCCGAGAAAAGCACCGTAGGAGGTTCCAGGCATGTTCCCTCTTTCCAGGCAAAGGAAAAGGCTGAGAGCCAAAGCGACAGGGTCTGCTCGTGTGTCCTGTTAGGAGGTTTCAGACAAGCTATGCCTTTCAGGCCTAGCTTCTTTACTTTGGGAGTTATTGCTGGACGTTTAGCATGTTTTGAACTGCAGTCTGCTAGGGCCGAGAAAAGCACCGTAGGAGGTTCCAGGCATGTTCCCTCTTTCCAGGCAAAGGAAAAGGCTGAGAGCCAAAGCGACAGGGTCTGCTCGTGTGTCCTGTTAGGAGGTTTCAGACAAGCTATGCCTTTCAGGCCTAGCTTCTTTACTTTGGGAGTTATTGCTGGACGTTTAGCATGTTTTGAACTGCAGTCTGCTAGGGCCGAGAAAAGCACCGTAGGAGGTTCCAGGCATGTTCCCTCTTTCCAGGCAAAGGAAAAGGCTGAGAGCCAAAGCGACAGGGTCTGCTCGTGTGTCCTGTTAGGAGGTTTCAGACAAGCTATGCCTTTCAGGCCTAGCTTCTTTACTTTGGGAGTTATTGCTGGACGTTTAGCATGTTTTGAACTGCAGTCTGCTAGGGCCGAGAAAAGCACCGTAGGAGGTTCCAGGCATGTTCCCTCTTTCCAGGCAAAGGAAAAGGCTGAGAGCCAAAGCGACAGGGTCTGCTCGTGTGTCCTGTTAGGAGGTTTCAGACAAGCTATGCCTTTCAGGCCTAGCTTCTTTACTTTGGGAGTTATTGCTGGACGTTTAGCATGTTTTGAACTGCAGTCTGCTAGGGCCGAGAAAAGCACCGTAGGAGGTTCCAGGCATGTTCCCTCTTTCCAGGCAAAGGAAAAGGCTGAGAGCCAAAGTTACAGGGTCTGCTCGTGTGTTCTGTTAGGAGGTTTCAGACAAGCTATGCCTTTCAGGCCTAGCTTCTTTACTTTGGGAGTTATTGCTGGACGTTTAGCATGTTTTGAACTGCAGTCTGCTAGGGCCGAGAAAAGCACCGTAGGAGGTTCCAGGCATGTTCCCTCTTTCCAAAAGCACCGTAGGAGGTTCCAGGCATGTTCCCTCTTTCCAGGCAAAGGAAAAGGCTGAGAGCCAAAGCAAAACATGCCTTTCAGGCCTAGCTTCTTTACTTTGGGAGTTATTGCTGGACGTTTAGCATGTTTTGAACTGCAGTCTGCTAGGGCCGAGAAAAGCACCGTAGGAGGTTCCAGGCATGTTCCCTCTTTCCAGGCAAAGGAAAAGGCTGAGAGCCAAAGCGAAAGGGTCTGCTCGTGTGTCCTGTTAGGAGGTTTCAGACAAGCTATGCCTTTCAGGCCTAGCTTCTTTACTTTGGGAGTTATTGCTGGACGTTTAGCATGTTTTGAACTGCAGTCTGCTAGGGCCGAGAAAAGCACCGTAGGAGGTTCCAGGCATGTTCCCTCTTTCCAGGCAAAGGAAAAGGCTGAGAGCCAAAGCGACAGGGTCTGCTCGTGTGTCCTGTTAGGAGGTTTCAGACAAGCTATGCCTTTCAGGCCTAGCTTCTTTACTTTGGGAGTTATTGCTGGACGTTTAGCATGTTTTGAACTGCAGTCTGCTAGGGCCGAGAAAAGCACCGTAGGAGGTTCCAGGCATGTTCCCTCTTTCCAGGCAAAGGAAAAGGCTGAGAGCCAAAGTGACAGGGTCTGCTCGTGTGTCCTGTTAGGAGGTTTCAGACAAGCTATGCCTTTCAGGCCTAGCTTCTTTACTTTGGGAGTTATTGCTGGACGTTTAGCATGTTTTGAACTGCAGTCTGCTAGGGCCGAGAAAAGCACCGTAGGAGGTTCCAGGCATGTTCCCTCTTTCCAGGCAAAGGAAAAGGCTGAGAGCCAAAGTGACAGGGTCTGCTCGTGTGTCCTGTTAGGAGGTTTCAGACAAGCTATGCCTTTCAGGCCTAGCTTCTTTACTTTGGGAGTTATTGCTGGACGTTTAGCATGTTTTGAACTGCAGTCTGCTAGGGCCGAGAAAAGCACCGTAGGAGGTTCCAGGCATGTTCCCTCTTTCCAGGCAAAGGAAAAGGCTGAGAGCCAAAGTGACAGGGTCTGCTCGTGTGTCCTGTTAGGAGGTTTCAGACAAGCTATGCCTTTCAGGCCTCGCTTCTTTACTTTGGGAGTTATTGCTGGACGTTTAGCATGTTTTGAACTGCAGTCTGCTAGGGCCGAGAAAAGCACCGTAGGAGGTTCCAGGCATGTTCCCTCTTTCCAGGCAAAGGAAAAGGCTGAGAGCCAAAGCGACAGGGTCTGCTCGTGTGTCCTGTTAGGAGGTTTCAGACAAGCTATGCCTTTCAGGCCTCGCTTCTTTACTTTGGGAGTTATTGCTGGACGTTTAGCATGTTTTGAACTGCAGTCTGCTAGGGCCGAGAAAAGCACCGTAGGAAGTTCCAGGCATGTTCCCTCTTTCCAGGCAAAGGAAAAGGCTGAGAGCCAAAGCGACAGGGTCTGCTCGTGTGTCCTGTTAGGAGGTTTCAGACAAGCTATGCCTTTCAGGCCTAGCTTCTTTACTTTGGGAGTTATTGCTGGACGTTTAGCATGTTTTGAACTGCAGTCTGCCAGGGCCGAGAAAAGCACCGTAGGAGGTTCCAGGCATGTTCCCTCTTTCCAGGCAAAGGAAAAGGCTGAGAGCCAAAGCGACAGGGTCTGCTCGTGTGTCCTGTTAGGAGGTTTCAGACAAGCTATGCCTTTCAGGCCTAGCTTCTTTACTTTGGGAGTTATTGCTGGACGTTTAGCATGTTTTGAACTGCAGTCTGCTAGGGCCGAGAAAAGCACCGTAGGAGGTTCCAGGCATGTTCCCTCTTTCCAGGCAAAGGAAAAGGCTGAGAGCCAAAGCGACAGGGTCTGCTCGTGTGTCCTGTTAGGAGGTTTCAGACAAGCTATGCCTTTCAGGCCTAGCTTCTTTACTTTGGGAGTTATTGCTGGACGTTTAGCATGTTTTGAACTGCAGTCTGCTAGGGCCGAGAAAAGCACCGTAGGAGGTTCCAGGCATGTTCCCTCTTTCCAGGCAAAGGAAAAGGCTGAGAGCCAAAGCGACAGGGTCTGCTCGTGTGTCCTGTTAGGAGGTTTCAGACAAGCTATGCCTTTCAGGCCTAGCTTCTTTACTTTGGGAGTTATTGCTGGACGTTTAGCATGTTTTGAACTGCAGTCTGCTAGGGCCGAGAAAAGCACCGTAGGAGGTTCCAGGCATGTTCCCTCTTTCCAGGCAAAGGAAAAGGCTGAGAGCCAAAGTGACAGGGTCTGCTCGTGTGTCCTGTTAGGAGGTTTCAGACAAGCTATGCCTTTCAGGCCTCGCTTCTTTACTTTGGGAGTTATTGCTGGACGTTTAGCATGTTTTGAACTGCAGTCTGCTAGGGCCGAGAAAAGCACCGTAGGAGGTTCCAGGCATGTTCCCTCTTTCCAGGCAAAGGAAAAGGCTGAGAGCCAAAGCGACAGGGTCTGCTCGTGTGTCCTGTTAGGAGGTTTCAGACAAGCTATGCCTTTCAGGCCTAGCTTCTTTACTTTGGGAGTTATTGCTGGACGTTTAGCATGTTTTGAACTGCAGTCTGCTAGGGCCGAGAAAAGCACCGTAGGATGTTCCAGGCATGTTCCCTCTTTCCAGGCAAAGGAAAAGGCTGAGAGCCAAAGCGACAGGGTCTGCTCGTGTGTCCTGTTAGGAGGTTTCAGACAAGCTATGCCTTTCAGGCCTAGCTTCTTTACTTTGGGAGTTATTGCTGGACGTTTAGCATGTTTTGAACTGCAGTCTGCTAGGGCCGAGAAAAGCACCGTAGGAGGTTCCAGGCATGTTCCCTCTTTCCAGGCAAAGGAAAAGGCTGAGAGCCAAAGCGACAGGGTCTGCTCGTGTGTCCTGTTAGGAGGTTTCAGACAAGCTATGCCTTTCAGGCCTAGCTTCTTTACTTTGGGAGTTATTGCTGGACGTTTAGCATGTTTTGAACTGCAGTCTGCTAGGGCCGAGAAAAGCACCGTAGGAGGTTCCAGGCATGTTCCCTCTTTCCAGGCAAAGGAAAAGGCTGAGAGCCAAAGCGACAGGGTCTGCTCGTGTGTCCTGTTAGGAGGTTTCAGACAAGCTATGCCTTTCAGGCCTAGCTTCTTTACTTTGGGAGTTATTGCTGGACGTTTAGCATGTTTTGAACTGCAGTCTGCTAGGGCCGAGAAAAGCACCGTAGGAGGTTCCAGGCATGTTCCCTCTTTCCAGGCAAAGGAAAAGGCTGAGAGCCAAAGCGACAGGGTCTGCTCGTGTGACCTGTTAGGAGGTTTCAGACAAGCTATGCCTTTCAGGCCTAGCTTCTTTACTTTGGGAGTTATTGCTGGACGTTTAGCATGTTTTGAACTGCAGTCTGCTAGGGCCGAGAAAAGCACCGTAGGAGGTTCCAGGCATGTTCCCTCTTTCCAGGCAAAGGAAAAGGCTGAGAGCCAAAGCGACAGGGTCTGCTCGTGTGACCTGTTAGGAGGTTTCAGACAAGCTATGCCTTTCAGGCCTAGCTTCTTTACTTTGGGAGTTATTGCTGGACGTTTAGCATGTTTTGAACTGCAGTCTGCTAGGGCCGAGAAAAGCACCGTAGGAGGTTCCAGGCATGTTCCCTCTTTCCAGGCAAAGGAAAAGGCTGAGAGCCAAAGCGACAGGGTCTGCTCGTGTGTCCTGTTAGGAGGTTTCAGACAAGCTATGCCTTTCAGGCCTAGCTTCTTTACTTTGGGAGTTATTGCTGGACGTTTAGCATGTTTTGAACTGCAGTCTGCTAGGGCCGAGAAAAGCACCGTAGGAGGTTCCAGGCATGTTCCCTCTTTCCAGGCAAAGGAAAAGGCTGAGAGCCAAAGTGACAGGGTCTGATCGTGTGACCTGTTAGGAGGTTTCAGACAAGCTATGCCTTTCAGGCCTAGCTTCTTTACTTTGGGAGTTATTGCTGGACGTTTAGCATGTTTTGAACTGCAGTCTGCTAGGGCCGAGAAAAGCACCGTAGGAGGTTCCAGGCATGTTCCCTCTTTCCAGGCAAAGGAAAAGGCTGAGAGCCAAAGCGACAGGGTCTGCTCGTGTGACCTGTTAGGAGGTTTCAGACAAGCTATGCCTTTCAGGCCTCGCTTCTTTACTTTGGGAGTTATTGCTGGACGTTTAGCATGTTTTGAACTGCAGTCTGCTAGGGCCGAGAAAAGCACCGTAGGAGGTTCCAGGCATGTTCCCTCTTTCCAGGCAAAGGAAAAGGCTGAGAGCCAAAGCGACAGGGTCTGCTCGTGTGTCCTGTTAGGAGGTTTCAGACAAGCTATGCCTTTCAGGCCTAGCTTCTTTACTTTGGGAGTTATTGCTGGACGTTTAGCATGTTTTGAACTGCAGTCTGCTAGGGCCGAGAAAAGCACCGTAGGAGGTTCCAGGCATGTTCCCTCTTTCCAGGCAAAGGAAAAGGCTGAGAGCCAAAGCGACAGGGTCTGCTCGTGTGTCCTGTTAGGAGGTTTCAGACAAGCTATGCCTTTCAGGCCTAGCTTCTTTACTTTGGGAGTTATTGCTGGACGTTTAGCATGTTTTGAACTGCAGTCTGCTAGGGCCGAGAAAAGCACCGTAGGAGGTTCCAGGCATGTTCCCTCTTTCCAGGCAAAGGAAAAGGCTGAGAGCCAAAGTGACAGGGTCTGCTCGTGTGTCCTGTTAGGAGGTTTCAGACAAGCTATGCCTTTCAGGCCTAGCTTCTTTACTTTGGGAGTTATTGCTGGACGTTTAGCATGTTTTGAACTGCAGTCTGCTAGGGCCGAGAAAAGCACCGTAGGAGGTTCCAGGCATGTTCCCTCTTTCCAGGCAAAGGAAAAGGCTGAGAGCCAAAGTGACAGGGTCTGCTCGTGTGTCCTGTTAGGAGGTTTCAGACAAGCTATGCCTTTCCGGCCTAGCTTCTTTACTTTGGAAGTTATTGCTGGACGTTTAGCATGTTTTGAACTGCAGTCTGCTAGGGCCGAGAAAAGCACCGTAGGAGGTTCCAGGCATGTTCCCTCTTTCCAGGCAAAGGAAAAGGCTGAGAGCCAAAGTGACAGGGTCTGCTCGTGTGTCCTGTTAGGAGGTTTCAGACAAGCTATGCCTTTCAGGCCTAGCTTCTTTACTTTGGGAGTTATTGCTGGACGTTTAGCATGTTTTGAACTGCAGTCTGCTAGGGCCGAGAAAAGCACCGTAGGAGGTTCCAGGCATGTTCCCTCTTTCCAGGCAAAGGAAAAGGCTGAGAGCCAAAGTGACAGGGTCTGCTCGTGTGTCCTGTTAGGAGGTTTCAGACAAGCTATGCCTTTCAGGCCTAGCTTCTTTACTTTGGGAGTTATTGCTGGACGTTTAGCATGTTTTGAACTGCAGTCTGCTAGGGCCGAGAAAAGCACCGTAGGAGGTTCCAGGCATGTTCCCTCTTTCCAGGCAAAGGAAAAGGCTGAGAGCCAAAGCGACAGGGTCTGCTCGTGTGTCCTGTTAGGAGGTTTCAGACAAGCTATGCCTTTCAGGCCTAGCTTCTTTACTTTGGGAGTTATTGCTGGACGTTTAGCATGTTTTGAACTGCAGTCTGCTAGGGCCGAGAAAAGCACCGTAGGAGGTTCCAGGCATGTTCCCTCTTTCCAGGCAAAGGAAAAGGCTGAGAGCCAAAGCGACAGGGTCTGGTCGTGTGTCCTGTTAGGAGGTTTCAGACAAGCTATGCCTTTCAGGCCTAGCTTCTTTACTTTGGGAGTTATTGCTGGACGTTTAGCATGTTTTGAACTGCAGTCTGCTAGGGCCGAGAAAAGCACCGTAGGAGGTTCCAGGCATGTTCCCTCTTTCCAGGCAAAGGAAAAGGCTGAGAGCCAAAGCGACAGGGTCTGCTCGTGTGTCCTGTTAGGAGGTTTCAGACAAGCTATGCCTTTCAGGCCTAGCTTCTTTACTTTGGGAGTTATTGCTGGACGTTTAGCATGTTTTGAACTGCAGTCTGCTAGGGCCGAGAAAAGCACCGTAGGAGGTTCCAGGCATGTTCCCTCTTTCCAGGCAAAGGAAAAGGCTGAGAGCCAAAGCGACAGGGTCTGCTCGTGTGTCCTGTTAGGAGGTTTCAGACAAGCTATGCCTTTCAGGCCTAGCTTCTTTACTTTGGGAGTTATTGCTGGACGTTTAGCATGTTTTGAACTGCAGTCTGCTAGGGCCGAGAAAAGCACCGTAGGAGGTTCCAGGCATGTTCCCTCTTTCCAGGCAAAGGAAAAGGCTGAGAGCCAAAGCGACAGGGTCTGCTCGTGTGTCCTGTTAGGAGGTTTCAGACAAGCTATGCCTTTCAGGCCTAGCTTCTTTACTTTGGGAGTTATTGCTGGACGTTTAGCATGTTTTGAACTGCAGTCTGCTAGGGCCGAGAAAAGCACCGTAGGAGGTTCCAGGCATGTTCCCTCTTTCCAGGCAAAGGAAAAGGCTGAGAGCCAAAGTGACAGGGTCTGCTCGTGTGTCCTGTTAGGAGGTTTCAGACAAGCTATGCCTTTCAGGCCTAGCTTCTTTACTTTGGGAGTTATTGCTGGACGTTTAGCATGTTTTGAACTGCAGTCTGCTAGGGCCGAGAAAAGCACCGTAGGAGGTTCCAGGCATGTTCCCTCTTTCCAGGCAAAGGAAAAGGCTGAGAGCCAAAGTGACAGGGTCTGCTCGTGTGTCCTGTTAGGAGGTTTCAGACAAGCTATGCCTTTCCGGCCTAGCTTCTTTACTTTGGAAGTTATTGCTGGACGTTTAGCATGTTTTGAACTGCAGTCTGCTAGGGCCGAGAAAAGCACCGTAGGAGGTTCCAGGCATGTTCCCTCTTTCCAGGCAAAGGAAAAGGCTGAGAGCCAAAGTGACAGGGTCTGCTCGTGTGTCCTGTTAGGAGGTTTCAGACAAGCTATGCCTTTCAGGCCTAGCTTCTTTACTTTGGGAGTTATTGCTGGACGTTTAGCATGTTTTGAACTGCAGTCTGCTAGGGCCGAGAAAAGCACCGTAGGAGGTTCCAGGCATGTTCCCTCTTTCCAGGCAAAGGAAAAGGCTGAGAGCCAAAGTGACAGGGTCTGCTCGTGTGTCCTGTTAGGAGGTTTCAGACAAGCTATGCCTTTCAGGCCTCGCTTCTTTACTTTGGGAGTTATTGCTGGACGTTTAGCATGTTTTGAACTGCAGTCTGCTAGGGCCGAGAAAAGCACCGTAGGAGGTTCCAGGCATGTTCCCTCTTTCCAGGCAAAGGAAAAGGCTGAGAGCCAAAGTGACAGGGTCTGCTCGTGTGTCCTGTTAGGAGGTTTCAGACAAGCTATGCCTTTCAGGCCTAGCTTCTTTACTTTGGGAGTTATTGCTGGACGTTTAGCATGTTTTGAACTGCAGTCTGCTAGGGCCGAGAAAAGCACCGTAGGAGGTTCCAGGCATGTTCCCTCTTTCCAGGCAAAGGAAAAGGCTGAGAGCCAAAGCGACAGGGTCTGCTCGTGTGTCCTGTTAGGAGGTTTCAGACAAGCTATGCCTTTCAGGCCTAGCTTCTTTACTTTGGGAGTTATTGCTGGACGTTTAGCATGTTTTGAACTGCAGTCTGCTAGGGCCGAGAAAAGCACCGTAGGAGGTTCCAGGCATGTTCCCTCTTTCCAGGCAAAGGAAAAGGCTGAGAGTCAAAGCGACAGGGTCTGCTCGTGTGTCCTGTTAGGAGGTTTCAGACAAGCTATGCCTTTCAGGCCTAGCTTCTTTACTTTGGGAGTTATTGCTGGACGTTTAGCATGTTTTGAACTGCAGTCTGCTAGGGCCGAGAAAAGCACCGTAGGAGGTTCCAGGCATGTTCCCTCTTTCCAGGCAAAGGAAAAGGCTGAGAGCCAAAGCGACGGGGTCTGCTCGTGTGTCCTGTTAGGAGGTTTCAGACAAGCTATGCCTTTCAGGCCTAGCTTCTTTACTTTGGGAGTTATTGCTGGACGTTTAGCATGTTTTGAACTGCAGTCTGCTAGGGCCGAGAAAAGCACCGTAGGAGGTTCCAGGCATGTTCCCTCTTTCCAGGCAAAGGAAAAGGCTGAGAGCCAAAGTGACAGGGTCTGCTCGTGTGTCCTGTTAGGAGGTTTCAGACAAGCTATGCCTTTCAGGCCTTGCTTCTTTACTTTGGGAGTTATTGCTGGACGTTTAGCATGTTTTGAACTGCAGTCTGCTATGGCCGAGAAAAGCACCGTAGGAGGTTCCAGGCATGTTCCCTCTTTCCAGGCAAAGGAAAAGGCTGAGAGCCAAAGTGACAGGGTCTGCTCGTGTGTCCTGTTAGGAGGTTTCAGACAAGCTATGCCTTTCAGGCCTAGCTTCTTTACTTTGGGAGTTATTGCTGGACGTTTAGCATGTTTTGAACTGCAGTCTGCTAGGGCCGAGAAAAGCACCGTAGGAGGTTCCAGGCATGTTCCCTCTTTCCAGGCAAAGGAAAAGGCTGAGAGCCAAAGCGACAGGGTCTGCTCGTGTGTCCTGTTAGGAGGTTTCAGACAAGCTATGCCTTTCAGACCTAGCTTCTTTACTTTGGGAGTTATTGCTGGACGTTTAGCATGTTTTGAACTGCAGTCTGCTAGGGCCGAGAAAAGCACCGTAGGAGGTTCCAGGCATGTTCCCTCTTTCCAGGCAAAGGAAAAGGCTGAGAGCCAAAGTGACAGGGTCTGCTCGTGTGTCCTGTTAGGAGGTTTCAGACAAGCTATGCCTTTCAGGCCTAGCTTCTTTACTTTGGGAGTTATTGCTGGACGTTTAGCATGTTTTGAACTGCAGTCTGCTAGGGCCGAGAAAAGCACCGTAGGAGGTTCCAGGCATGTTCCCTCTTTCCAGGCAAAGGAAAAGGCTGAGAGCCAAAGTGACAGGGTCTGCTCGTGTGTCCTGTTAGGAGGTTTCAGACAAGCTATGCCTTTCAGGCCTAGCTTCTTTACTTTGGGAGTTATTGCTGCACGTGTAGCATGTTTTGAACTGCAGTCTGCTAGGGACGAGAAAAGCACCGTAGGAGGTTCCAGGCATGTTCCCTCTTTCCAGGCAAAGGAAAAGGCTGAGAGCCAAAGCGACAGGGTCTGCTCGTGTGTCCTGTTAGGAGGTTTCAGACAAGCTATGCCTTTCAGGCCTCGCTTCTTTACTTTGGGAGTTATTGCTGGACGTTTAGCATGTTTTGAACTGCAGTCTGCTAGGGCCGAGAAAAGCACCGTAGGAGGTTCCAGGCATGTTCCCTCTTTCCAGGCAAAGGAAAAGGCTGAGAGCCAAAGCGACAGGGTCTGCTCGTGTGTCCTGTTAGGAGGTTTCAGACAAGCTATGCCTTTCAGGCCTAGCTTCTTTACTTTGGGAGTTATTGCTGGACGTTTAGCATGTTTTGAACTGCAGTCTGCTAGGGCCGAGAAAAGCACCGTAGGAGGTTCCAGGCATGTTCCCTCTTTCCAGGCAAAGGAAAAGGCTGAGAGCCAAAGTGACAGGGTCTGCTCGTGTGTCCTGTTAGGAGGTTTCAGACAAGCTATGCCTTTCAGGCCTAGCTTCTTTACTTTGGGAGTTATTGCTGGACGTTTAGCATGTTTTGAACTGCAGTCTGCTAGGGCCGAGAAAAGCACCGTAGGAGGTTCCAGGCATGTTCCCTCTTTCCAGGCAAAGGAAAAGGCTGAGAGCCAAAGTGACAGGGTCTGCTCGTGTGTCCTGTTAGGAGGTTTCAGACAAGCTATGCCTTTCAGGCCTAGCTTCTTTACTTTGGGAGTTATTGCTGGACGTTTAGCATGTTTTGAACTGCAGTCAGCTAGGGCCGAGAAAAGCACCGTAGGAGGTTCCAGGCATGTTCCCTCTTTCCAGGCAAAGGAAAAGGCTGAGAGCCAAAGCGACAGGGTCTGCTCGTGTGTCCTGTTAGGAGGTTTCAGACAAGCTATGCCTTTCAGGCCTCGCTTCTTTACTTTGGGAGTTATTGCTGGACGTTTAGCATGTTTTGAACTGCAGTCTGCTAGGGCCGAGAAAAGCACCGTAGGAGGTTCCAGGCATGTTCCCTCTTTCCAGGCAAAGGAAAAGGCTGAGAGCCAAAGTGACAGGGTCTGCTCGTGTGTCCTGTTAGGAGGTTTCAGACAAGCTATGCCTTTCAGGCCTCGCTTCTTTACTTTGGGAGTTATTGCTGGACGTTTAGCATGTTTTGAACTGCAGTCTGCTAGGGCCGAGAAAAGCACCGTAGGAGGTTCCAGGCATGTTCCCTCTTTCCAGGCAAAGGAAAAGGCTGAGAGCCAAAGCGACAGGGTCTGCTCGTGTGTCCTGTTAGGAGGTTTCAGACAAGCTATGCCTTTCAGGCCTAGCTTCTTTACTTTGGGAGTTATTGCTGGACGTTTAGCATGTTTTGAACTGCAGTCTGCTAGGGCCGAGAAAAGCACCGTAGGAGGTTCCAGGCATGTTCCCTCTTTCCAGGCAAAGGAAAAGGCTGAGAGCCAAAGCGACAGGGTCTGCTCGTGTGTCCTGTTAGGAGGTTTCAGACAAGCTATGCCTTTCAGGCCTAGCTTCTTTACTTTGGGAGTTATTGCTGGACGTTTAGCATGTTTTGAACTGCAGTCTGCTAGGGCCGAGAAAAGCACCGTAGGAGGTTCCAGGCATGTTCCCTCTTTCCAGGCAAAGGAAAAGGCTGAGAGCCAAAGCGACAGGGTCTGCTCGTGTGTCCTGTTAGGAGGTTTCAGACAAGCTATGCCTTTCAGGCCTAGCTTCTTTACTTTGGGAGTTATTGCTGGACGTTTAGCATGTTTTGAACTGCAGTCTGCTAGGGCCGAGAAAAGCACCGTAGGAGGTTCCAGGCATGTTCCCTCTTTCCAGGCAAAGGAAAAGGCTGAGAGCCAAAGCGACAGGGTCTGGTCGTGTGTCCTGTTAGGAGGTTTCAGACAAGCTATGCCTTTCAGGCCTAGCTTCTTTACTTTGGGAGTTATTGCTGGACGTTTAGCATGTTTTGAACTGCAGTCTGCTAGGGCCGAGAAAAGCACCGTAGGAGGTTCCAGGCATGTTCCCTCTTTCCAGGCAAAGGAAAAGGCTGAGAGCCAAAGTGACAGGGTCTGCTCGTGTGTCCTGTTAGGAGGTTTCAGACAAGCTATGCCTTTCAGGCCTAGCTTCTTTACTTTGGGAGTTATTGCTGGACGTTTAGCATGTTTTGAACTGCAGTCTACTAGGGCCGAGAAAAGCACCGTAGGAGGTTCCAGGCATGTTCCCTCTTTCCAGGCAAAGGAAAAGGCTGAGAGCCAAAGCGACAGGGTCTGCTCGTGTGTCCTGTTAGGAGGTTTCAGACAAGCTATGACTTTCAGGCCTAGCTTCTTTACTTTGGGAGTTATTGCTGGACGTATAGCATGTTTTGAACTGCAGTCTGCTAGGGCCGAGAAAAGCACCGTAGGAGGTTCCAGGCATGTTCCCTCTTTCCAGGCAAAGGAAAAGGCTGAGAGCCAAAGCGACAGGGTCTGCTCGTGTGTCCTGTTAGGAGGTTTCAGACAAGCTATGCCTTTCAGGCCTAGCTTCTTTACTTTGGGAGTTATTGCTGGACGTTTAGCATGTTTTGAACTGCAGTCTGCTAGGGCCGAGAAAAGCACCGTAGGAGGTTCCAGGCATGTTCCCTCTTTCCAGGCAAAGGAAAAGGCTGAGAGCCAAAGTGACAGGGTCTGCTCGTGTGTCCTGTTAGGAGGTTTCAGACAAGCTATGCCTTTCAGGCCTCGCTTCTTTACTTTGGGAGTTATTGCTGGACGTTTAGCATGTTTTGAACTGCAGTCTGCTAGGGCCGAGAAAAGCACCGTAGGAGGTTCCAGGCATGTTCCCTCTTTCCAGGCAAAGGAAAAGGCTGAGAGCCAAAGCGACAGGGTCTGCTCGTGTGTCCTGTTAGGAGGTTTCAGACAAGCTATGCCTTTCAGGCCTAGCTTCTTTACTTTGGGAGTTATTGCTGGACGTTTAGCATGTTTTGAACTGCAGTCTGCTAGGGCCGAGAAAAGCACCGTAGGAGGTTCCAGGCATGTTCCCTCTTTCCAGGCAAAGGAAAAGGCTGAGAGCCAAAGCGACAGGGTCTGCTCGTGTGTCCTGTTAGGAGGTTTCAGACAAGCTATGCCTTTCAGGCCTCGCTTCTTTACTTTGGGAGTTATTGCTGGACGTTTAGCATGTTTTGAACTGCAGTCTGCTAGGGCCGAGAAAAGCACCGTAGGAAGTTCCAGGCATGTTCCCTCTTTCCAGGCAAAGGAAAAGGCTGAGAGCCAAAGCGACAGGGTCTGCTCGTGTGTCCTGTTAGGAGGTTTCAGACAAGCTATGCCTTTCAGGCCTAGCTTCTTTACTTTGGGAGTTATTGCTGGACGTTTAGCATGTTTTGAACTGCAGTCTGCTAGGGCCGAGAAAAGCACCGTAGGAGGTTCCAGGCATGTTCCCTCTTTCCAGGCAAAGGAAAAGGCTGAGAGCCAAAGCGACAGGGTCTGCTCGTGTGTCCTGTTAGGAGGTTTCAGACAAGCTATGCCTTTCAGGCCTAGCTTCTTTACTTTGGGAGTTATTGCTGGACGTTTAGCATGTTTTGAACTGCAGTCTGCTAGGGCCGAGAAAAGCACCGTAGGAGGTTCCAGGCATGTTCCCTCTTTCCAGGCAAAGGAAAAGGCTGAGAGCCAAAGCGACAGGGTCTGCTCGTGTGTCCTGTTAGGAGGTTTCAGACAAGCTATGCCTTTCAGGCCTAGCTTCTTTACTTTGGGAGTTATTGCTGGACGTTTAGCATGTTTTGAACTGCAGTCTGCTAGGGCCGAGAAAAGCACCGTAGGAGGTTCCAGGCATGTTCCCTCTTTCCAGGCAAAGGAAAAGGCTGAGAGCCAAAGTGACAGGGTCTGCTCGTGTGTCCTGTTAGGAGGTTTCAGACAAGCTATGCCTTTCAGGCCTAGCTTCTTTACTTTGGGAGTTATTGCTGGACGTTTAGCATGTTTTGAACTGCAGTCTGCTAGGGCCGAGAAAAGCACCGTAGGAGGTTCCAGGCATGTTCCCTCTTTCCAGGCAAAGGAAAAGGCTGAGAGCCAAAGTGACAGGGTCTGCTCGTGTGTCCTGTTAGGAGGTTTCAGACAAGCTATGCCTTTCAGGCCTCGCTTCTTTACTTTGGGAGTTATTGCTGGACGTTTAGCATGTTTTGAACTGCAGTCTGCTAGGGCCGAGAAAAGCACCGTAGGAGGTTCCAGGCATGTTCCCTCTTTCCAGGCAAAGGAAAAGGCTGAGAGCCAAAGTGACAGGGTCTGCTCGTGTGTCCTGTTAGGAGGTTTCAGACAAGCTATGCCTTTCAGGCCTCGCTTCTTTACTTTGGGAGTTATTGCTGGACGTTTAGCATGTTTTGAACTGCAGTCTGCTAGGGCCGAGAAAAGCACCGTAGGAGGTTCCAGGCATGTTCCCTCTTTCCAGGCAAAGGAAAAGGCTGAGAGCCAAAGCGACAGGGTCTGCTCGTGTGTCCTGTTAGGAGGTTTCAGACAAGCTATGCCTTTCAGGCCTAGCTTCTTTACTTTGGGAGTTATTGCTGGACGTTTAGCATGTTTTGAACTGCAGTCTGCTAGGGCCGAGAAAAGCACCGTAGGAGGTTCCAGGCATGTTCCCTCTTTCCAGGCAAAGGAAAAGGCTGAGAGCCAAAGCGACAGGGTCTGCTCGTGTGTCCTGTTAGGAGGTTTCAGACAAGCTATGCCTTTCAGGCCTCGCTTCTTTACTTTGGGAGTTATTGCTGGACGTTTAGCATGTTTTGAACTGCAGTCTGCTAGGGCCGAGAAAAGCACCGTAGGAAGTTCCAGGCATGTTCCCTCTTTCCAGGCAAAGGAAAAGGCTGAGAGCCAAAGCGACAGGGTCTGCTCGTGTGTCCTGTTAGGAGGTTTCAGACAAGCTATGCCTTTCAGGCCTCGCTTCTTTACTTTGGGAGTTATTGCTGGACGTTTAGCATGTTTTGAACTGCAGTCTGCTAGGGCCGAGAAAAGCACCGTAGGAGGTTCCAGGCATGTTCCCTCTTTCCAGGCAAAGGAAAAGGCTGAGAGCCAAAGCGACAGGGTCTGCTCGTGTGTCCTGTTAGGAGGTTTCAGACAAGCTATGCCTTTCAGGCCTAGCTTCTTTACTTTGGGAGTTATTGCTGGACGTTTAGCATGTTTTGAACTGCAGTCTGCTAGGGCCGAGAAAAGCACCGTAGGAGGTTCCAGGCATGTTCCCTCTTTCCAGGCAAAGGAAAAGGCTGAGAGCCAAAGCGACAGGGTCTGCTCGTGTGTCCTGTTAGGAGGTTTCAGACAAGCTATGCCTTTCAGGCCTAGCTTCTTTACTTTGGGAGTTATTGCTGGACGTTTAGCATGTTTTGAACTGCAGTCTGCTAGGGCCGAGAAAAGCACCGTAGGAGGTTCCAGGCATGTTCCCTCTTTCCAGGCAAAGGAAAAGGCTGAGAGCCAAAGCGACAGGGTCTGCTCGTGTGTCCTGTTAGGAGGTTTCAGACAAGCTATGCCTTTCAGGCCTCGCTTCTTTACTTTGGGAGTTATTGCTGGACGTTTAGCATGTTTTGAACTGCAGTCTGCTAGGGCCGAGAAAAGCACCGTAGGAAGTTCCAGGCATGTTCCCTCTTTCCAGGCAAAGGAAAAGGCTGAGAGCCAAAGCGACAGGGTCTGCTCGTGTGTCCTGTTAGGAGGTTTCAGACAAGCTATGCCTTTCAGGCCTCGCTTCTTTACTTTGGGAGTTATTGCTGGACGTTTAGCATGTTTTGAACTGCAGTCTGCTAGGGCCGAGAAAAGCACCGTAGGAGGTTCCAGGCATGTTCCCTCTTTCCAGGCAAAGGAAAAGGCTGAGAGCCAAAGCGACAGGGTCTGCTCGTGTGTCCTGTTAGGAGGTTTCAGACAAGCTATGCCTTTCAGGCCTAGCTTCTTTACTTTGGGAGTTATTGCTGGACGTTTAGCATGTTTTGAACTGCAGTCTGCTAGGGCCGAGAAAAGCACCGTAGGAGGTTCCAGGCATGTTCCCTCTTTCCAGGCAAAGGAAAAGGCTGAGAGCCAAAGCGACAGGGTCTGCTCGTGTGTCCTGTTAGGAGGTTTCAGACAAGCTATGCCTTTCAGGCCTAGCTTCTTTACTTTGGGAGTTATTGCTGAACGTTTAGCATGTTTTGAACTGCAGTCTGCTAGGGCCGAGAAAAGCACCGTAGGAGGTTCCAGGCATGTTCCCTCTTTCCAGGCAAAGGAAAAGGCTGAGAGCCAAAGTGACAGGGTCTGCTCGTGTGTCCTGTTAGGAGGTTTCAGACAAGCTATGCCTTTCAGGCCTAGCTTCTTTACTTTGGGAGTTATTGCTGGACGTTTAGCATGTTTTGAACTGCAGTCTGCTAGGGCCGAGAAAAGCACCGTAGGAGGTTCCAGGCATGTTCCCTCTTTCCAGGCAAAGGAAAAGGCTGAGAGCCAAAGCGACAGGGTCTGCTCGTGTGTCCTGTTAGGAGGTTTCAGACAAGCTATGCCTTTCAGGCCTAGCTTCTTTACTTTGGGAGTTATTGCTGGACGTTTAGCATGTTTTGAACTGCAGTCTGCTAGGGCCGAGAAAAGCACCGTAGGAGGTTCCAGGCATGTTCCCTCTTTCCAGGCAAAGGAAAAGGCTGAGAGCCAAAGCGACAGGGTCTGCTCGTGTGTCCTGTTAGGAGGTTTCAGACAAGCTATGCCTTTCAGGCCTAGCTTCTTTACTTTGGGAGTTATTGCTGGACGTTTAGCATGTTTTGAACTGCAGTCTGCTAGGGCCGAGAAAAGCACCGTAGGAGGTTCCAGGCATGTTCCCTCTTTCCAGGCAAAGGAAAAGGCTGAGAGCCAAAGCGACAGGGTCTGCTCGTGTGTCCTGTTAGGAGGTTTCAGACAAGCTATGCCTTTCAGGCCTAGCTTCTTTACTTTGGGAGTTATTGCTGGACGTTAGCATGTTTTGAACTGCAGTCTGCTAGGGCCGAGAAAAGCACCGTAGGAGGTTCCAGGCATGTTCCCTCTTTCCAGGCAAAGGAAAAGGCTGAGAGCCAAAGCGACAGGGTCTGCTCGTGTGTCCTGTTAGGAGGTTTCAGACAAGCTATGCCTTTCAGGCCTAGCTTCTTTACTTTGGGAGTTATTGCTGGACGTTTAGCATGTTTTGAACTGCAGTCTGCTAGGGCCGAGAAAAGCACCGTAGGAGGTTCCAGGCATGTTCCCTCTTTCCAGGCAAAGGAAAAGGCTGAGAGCCAAAGTGACAGGGTCTGCTCGTGTGTCCTGTTAGGAGGTTTCAGACAAGCTATGCCTTTCAGGCCTAGCTTCTTTACTTTGGGAGTTATTGCTGGACGTTTAGCATGTTTTGAACTGCAGTCTGCTAGGGCCGAGAAAAGCACCGTAGGAGGTTCCAGGCATGTTCCCTCTTTCCAGGCAAAGGAAAAGGCTGAGAGCCAAAGTGACAGGGTCTGCTCGTGTGACCTGTTAGGAGGTTTCAGACAAGCTATGCCTTTCAGGCCTAGCTTCTTTACTTTGGGAGTTATTGCTGGACGTTTAGCATGTTTTGAACTGCAGTCTGCTAGGGCCGAGAAAAGCACCGTAGGAGGTTCCAGGCATGTTCCCTCTTTCCAGGCAAAGGAAAAGGCTGAGAGCCAAAGCGACAGGGTCTGCTCGTGTGACCTGTTAGGAGGTTTCAGACAAGCTATGCCTTTCAGGCCTAGCTTCTTTACTTTGGGAGTTATTGCTGGACGTTTAGCATGTTTTGAACTGCAGTCTGCTAGGGCCGAGAAAAGCACCGTAGGAGGTTCCAGGCATGTTCCCTCTTTCCAGGCAAAGGAAAAGGCTGAGAGCCAAAGCGACAGGGTCTGCTCGTGTGTCCTGTTAGGAGGTTTCAAGAGAAGCTATGCCTTTCAGGCCTAGCTTCTTTACTTTGGGAGTTATTGCTGGACGTTTAGCATGTTTTGAACTGCAGTCTGCTAGGGCCGAGAAAAGCACCGTAGGAGGTTCCAGGCATGTTCCCTCTTTCCAGGCAAAGGAAAAGGCTGAGAGCCAAAGTGACAGGGTCTGCTCGTGTGTCCTGTTAGGAGGTTTCAGACAAGCTATGCCTTTCAGGCCTAGCTTCTTTACTTTGGGAGTTATTGCTGGACGTTTAGCATGTTTTGAACTGCAGTCTGCTAGGGCCGAGAAAAGCACCGTAGGAGGTTCCAGGCATGTTCCCTCTTTCCAGGCAAAGGAAAAGGCTGAGAGCCAAAGTGACAGGGTCTGCTCGTGTGACCTGTTAGGAGGTTTCAGACAAGCTATGCCTTTCAGGCCTAGCTTCTTTACTTTGGGAGTTATTGCTGGACGTTTAGCATGTTTTGAACTGCAGTCTGCTAGGGCCGAGAAAAGCACCGTAGGAGGTTCCAGGCATGTTCCCTCTTTCCAGGCAAAGGAAAAGGCTGAGAGCCAAAGCGACAGGGTCTGCTCGTGTGACCTGTTAGGAGGTTTCAGACAAGCTATGCCTTTCAGGCCTAGCTTCTTTACTTTGGGAGTTATTGCTGGACGTTTAGCATGTTTTGAACTGCAGTCTGCTAGGGCCGAGAAAAGCACCGTAGGAGGTTCCAGGCATGTTCCCTCTTTCCAGGCAAAGGAAAAGGCTGAGAGCCAAAGCGACAGGGTCTGCTCGTGTGTCCTGTTAGGAGGTTTCAGAGAAGCTATGCCTTTCAGGCCTAGCTTCTTTACTTTGGGAGTTATTGCTGGACGTTTAGCATGTTTTGAACTGCAGTCTGCTAGGGCCGAGAAAAGCACCGTAGGAGGTTCCAGGCATGTTCCCTCTTTCCAGGCAAAGGAAAAGGCTGAGAGCCAAAGCGACAGGGTCTGCTCGTGTGTCCTGTTAGGAGGTTTCAGACAAGCTATGCCTTTCAGGCCTAGCTTCTTTACTTTGGGAGTTATTGCTGGACGTTTAGCATGTTTTGAACTGCAGTCTGCTAGGGCCGAGAAAAGCACCGTAGGAGGTTCCAGGCATGTTCCCTCTTTCCAGGCAAAGGAAAAGGCTGAGAGCCAAAGTGACAGGGTCTGCTCGTGTGTCCTGTTAGGAGGTTTCAGACAAGCTATGCCTTTCAGGCCTAGCTTCTTTACTTTGGGAGTTATTGCTGGACGTTTAGCATGTTTTGAACTGCAGTCTGCTAGGGCCGAGAAAAGCACCGTAGGAGGTTCCAGGCATGTTCCCTCTTTCCAGGCAAAGGAAAAGGCTGAGAGCCAAAGTGACAGGGTCTGCTCGTGGTGACCTGTTAGGAGGTTTCAGACAAGCTATGCCTTTCAGGCCTAGCTTCTTTACTTTGGGAGTTATTGCTGGACGTTTAGCATGTTTTGAACTGCAGTCTGCTAGGGCCGAGAAAAGCACCGTAGGAGGTTCCAGGCATGTTCCCTCTTTCCAGGCAAAGGAAAAGGCTGAGAGCCAAAGCGACAGGGTCTGCTCGTGTGACCTGTTAGGAGGTTTCAGACAAGCTATGCCTTTCAGGCCTAGCTTCTTTACTTTGGGAGTTATTGCTGGACGTTTAGCATGTTTTGAACTGCAGTCTGCTAGGGCCGAGAAAAGCACCGTAGGAGGTTCCAGGCATGTTCCCTCTTTCCAGGCAAAGGAAAAGGCTGAGAGCCAAAGCGACAGGGTCTGCTCGTGTGTCCTGTTAGGAGGTTTCAGAGAAGCTATGCCTTTCAGGCCTAGCTTCTTTACTTTGGGAGTTATTGCTGGACGTTTAGCATGTTTTGAACTGCAGTCTGCTAGGGCCGAGAAAAGCACCGTAGGAGGTTCCAGGCATGTTCCCTCTTTCCAGGCAAAGGAAAAGGCTGAGAGCCAAAGCGACAGGGTCTGCTCGTGTGTCCTGTTAGGAGGTTTCAGACAAGCTATGCCTTTCAGGCCTAGCTTCTTTACTTTGGGAGTTATTGCTGGACGTTTAGCATGTTTTGAACTGCAGTCTGCTAGGGCCGAGAAAAGCACCGTAGGAGGTTCCAGGCATGTTCCCTCTTTCCAGGCAAAGGAAAAGGCTGAGAGCCAAAGCGACAGGGTCTGCTCGTGTGACCTGTTAGGAGGTTTCAGACAAGCTATGCCTTTCAGGCCTAGCTTCTTTACTTTGGGAGTTATTGCTGGACGTTTAGCATGTTTTGAACTGCAGTCTGCTAGGGCCGAGAAAAGCACCGTAGGAGGTTCCAGGCATGTTCCCTCTTTCCAGGCAAAGGAAAAGGCTGAGAGCCAAAGCGACAGGGTCTGCTCGTGTGTCCTGTTAGGAGGTTTCAGACAAGCTATGCCTTTCAGGCCTAGCTTCTTTACTTTGGGAGTTATTGCTGGACGTTTAGCATGTTTTGAACTGCAGTCTGCTAGGGCCGAGAAAAGCACCGTAGGAGGTTCCAGGCATGTTCCCTCTTTCCAGGCAAAGGAAAAGGCTGAGAGCCAAAGCGACAGGGTCTGCTCGTGTGTCCTGTTAGGAGGTTTCAGACAAGCTATGCCTTTCAGGCCTAGCTTCTTTACTTTGGGAGTTATTGCTGGACGTTTAGCATGTTTTGAACTGCAGTCTGCTAGGGCCGAGAAAAGCACCGTAGGAGGTTCCAGGCATGTTCCCTCTTTCCAGGCAAAGGAAAAGGCTGAGAGCCAAAGTGACAGGGTCTGCTCGTGTGTCCTGTTAGGAGGTTTCAGACAAGCTATGCCTTTCAGGCCTCGCTTCTTTACTTTGGGAGTTATTGCTGGACGTTTAGCATGTTTTGAACTGCAGTCTGCTAGGGCCGAGAAAAGCACCGTAGGAGGTTCCAGGCATGTTCCCTCTTTCCAGGCAAAGGAAAAGGCTGAGAGCCAAAGCGACAGGGTCTGCTCGTGTGTCCTGTTAGGAGGTTTCAGACAAGCTATGCCTTTCAGGCCTAGCTTCTTTACTTTGGGAGTTATTGCTGGACGTTTAGCATGTTTTGAACTGCAGTCTGCTAGGGCCGAGAAAAGCACCGTAGGAGGTTCCAGGCATGTTCCCTCTTTCCAGGCAAAGGAAAAGGCTGAGAGCCAAAGCGACAGGGTCTGCTCGTGTGTCCTGTTAGGAGGTTTCAGACAAGCTATGCCTTTCAGGCCTCGCTTCTTTACTTTGGGAGTTATTGCTGGACGTTTAGCATGTTTTGAACTGCAGTCTGCTAGGGCCGAGAAAAGCACCGTAGGAAGTTCCAGGCATGTTCCCTCTTTCCAGGCAAAGGAAAAGGCTGAGAGCCAAAGCGACAGGGTCTGCTCGTGTGTCCTGTTAGGAGGTTTCAGACAAGCTATGCCTTTCAGGCCTAGCTTCTTTACTTTGGGAGTTATTGCTGGACGTTTAGCATGTTTTGAACTGCAGTCTGCTAGGGCCGAGAAAAGCACCGTAGGAGGTTCCAGGCATGTTCCCTCTTTCCAGGCAAAGGAAAAGGCTGAGAGCCAAAGCGACAGGGTCTGCTCGTGTGTCCTGTTAGGAGGTTTCAGACAAGCTATGCCTTTCAGGCCTAGCTTCTTTACTTTGGGAGTTATTGCTGGACGTTTAGCATGTTTTGAACTGCAGTCTGCTAGGGGCCGAGAAAAGCACCGTAGGAGGTTCCAGGCATGTTCCCTCTTTCCAGGCAAAGGAAAAGGCTGAGAGCCAAAGCGACAGGGTCTGCTCGTGTGTCCTGTTAGGAGGTTTCAGACAAGCTATGCCTTTCAGGCCTAGCTTCTTTACTTTG
Source organism: Rallus limicola (assembly GCA_022605955.1). Classification (NCBI taxonomy): domain Eukaryota; kingdom Metazoa; phylum Chordata; class Aves; order Gruiformes; family Rallidae; genus Rallus; species Rallus limicola. The sequence goes on from JAKCOZ010000799.1 coordinate 63,866, forward strand.
GGAGTTATTGCTGGACGTTTAGCATGTTTTGAACTGCAGTCTGCTAGGGCCGAGAAAAGCACCGTAGGAGGTTCCAGGCATGTTCCCTCTTTCCAGGCAAAGGAAAAGGCTGAGAGCCAAAGTGACAGGGTCTGCTCGTGTGTCCTGTTAGGAGGTTTCAGACAAGCTATGCCTTTCAGGCCTCGCTTCTTTACTTTGGGAGTTATTGCTGGACGTTTAGCATGTTTTGAACTGCAGTCTGCTAGGGCCGAGAAAAGCACCGTAGGAGGTTCCAGGCATGTTCCCTCTTTCCAGGCAAAGGAAAAGGCTGAGAGCCAAAGTGACAGGGTCTGCTCGTGTGTCCTGTTAGGAGGTTTCAGACAAGCTATGCCTTTCAGGCCTCGCTTCTTTACTTTGGGAGTTATTGCTGGACGTTTAGCATGTTTTGAACTGCAGTCTGCTAGGGCCGAGAAAAGCACCGTAGGAGGTTCCAGGCATGTTCCCTCTTTCCAGGCAAAGGAAAAGGCTGAGAGCCAAAGCGACAGGGTCTGCTCGTGTGTCCTGTTAGGAGGTTTCAGACAAGCTATGCCTTTCAGGCCTAGCTTCTTTACTTTGGGAGTTATTGCTGGACGTTTAGCATGTTTTGAACTGCAGTCTGCTAGGGCCGAGAAAAGCACCGTAGGAGGTTCCAGGCATGTTCCCTCTTTCCAGGCAAAGGAAAAGGCTGAGAGCCAAAGCGACAGGGTCTGCTCGTGTGTCCTGTTAGGAGGTTTCAGACAAGCTATGCCTTTCAGGCCTCGCTTCTTTACTTTGGGAGTTATTGCTGGACGTTTAGCATGTTTTGAACTGCAGTCTGCTAGGGCCGAGAAAAGCACCGTAGGAAGTTCCAGGCATGTTCCCTCTTTCCAGGCAAAGGAAAAGGCTGAGAGCCAAAGCGACAGGGTCTGCTCGTGTGTCCTGTTAGGAGGTTTCAGACAAGCTATGCCTTTCAGGCCTCGCTTCTTTACTTTGGGAGTTATTGCTGGACGTTTAGCATGTTTTGAACTGCAGTCTGCTAGGGCCAAGAAAAGCACCGTAGGAGGTTCCAGGCATGTTCCCTCTTTCCAGGCAAAGGAAAAGGCTGAGAGCCAAAGCGACAGGGTCTGCTCGTGTGTCCTGTTAGGAGGTTTCAGACAAGCTATGCCTTTCAGGCCTAGCTTCTTTACTTTGGGAGTTATTGCTGGACGTTTAGCATGTTTTGAACTGCAGTCTGCTAGGGCCGAGAAAAGCACCGTAGGAGGTTCCAGGCATGTTCCCTCTTTCCAGGCAAAGGAAAAGGCTGAGAGCCAAAGCGACAGGGTCTGCTCGGTGTGTCCTGTTAGGAGGTTTCAGACAAGCTATGCCTTTCAGGCCTAGCTTCTTTACTTTGGGAGTTATTGCTGAACGTTTAGCATGTTTTGAACTGCAGTCTGCTAGGGCCGAGAAAAGCACCGTAGGAGGTTCCAGGCATGTTCCCTCTTTCCAGGCAAAGGAAAAGGCTGAGAGCCAAAGTGACAGGGTCTGCTCGTGTGTCCTGTTAGGAGGTTTCAGACAAGCTATGCCTTTCAGGCCTCGCTTCTTTACTTTGGGAGTTATTGCTGGACGTTTAGCATGTTTTGAACTGCAGTCTGCTAGGGCCGAGAAAGCACCGTAGGAGGTTCCAGGCATGTTCCCTCTTTCCAGGCAAAGGAAAAGGCTGAGAGCCAAAGCGACAGGGTCTGCTCGTGTGTCCTGTTAGGAGGTTTCAGACAAGCTATGCCTTTCAGGCCTAGCTTCTTTACTTTGGGAGTTATTGCTGGACGTTTAGCATGTTTTGAACTGCAGTCTGCTAGGGCCGAGAAAAGCACCGTAGGAGGTTCCAGGCATGTTCCCTCTTTCCAGGCAAAGGAAAAGGCTGAGAGCCAAAGCGACAGGGTCTGCTCGTGTGTCCTGTTAGGAGGTTTCAGACAAGCTATGCCTTTCAGGCCTAGCTTCTTTACTTTGGGAGTTATTGCTGGACGTTTAGCATGTTTTGAACTGCAGTCTGCTAGGGCCGAGAAAAGCACCGTAGGAGGTTCCAGGCATGTTCCCTCTTTCCAGGCAAAGGAAAAGGCTGAGAGCCAAAGCGACAGGGTCTGCTCGGTGTGTCCTGTTAGGAGGTTTCAGACAAGCTATGCCTTTCAGGCCTAGCTTCTTTACTTTGGGAGTTATTGCTGGACGTTTAGCATGTTTTGAACTGCAGTCTGCTAGGGCCGAGAAAAGCACCGTAGGAGGTTCCAGGCATGTTCCCTCTTTCCAGGCAAAGGAAAAGGCTGAGAGCCAAAGCGACAGGGTCTGCTCGTGTGTCCTGTTAGGAGGTTTCAGACAAGCTATGCCTTTCAGGCCTAGCTTCTTTACTTTGGGAGTTATTGCTGGACGTTTAGCATGTTTTGAACTGCAGTCTGCTAGGGCCGAGAAAAGCACCGTAGGAGGTTCCAGGCATGTTCCCTCTTTCCAGGCAAAGGAAAAGGCTGAGAGCCAAAGTGACAGGGTCTGCTCGTGTGTCCTGTTAGGAGGTTTCAGACAAGCTATGCCTTTCAGGCCTAGCTTCTTTACTTTGGGAGTTATTGCTGGACGTTTAGCATGTTTTGAACTGCAGTCTGCTAGGGCCGAGAAAAGCACCGTAGGAGGTTCCAGGCATGTTCCCTCTTTCCAGGCAAAGGAAAAGGCTGAGAGCCAAAGTGACAGGGTCTGCTCGTGTGACCTGTTAGGAGGTTCAGACAAGCTATGCCTTTCAGGCCTAGCTTCTTTACTTTGGGAGTTATTGCTGGACGTTTAGCATGTTTTGAACTGCAGTCTGCTAGGGCCGAGAAAAGCACCGTAGGAGGTTCCAGGCATGTTCCCTCTTTCCAGGCAAAGGAAAAGGCTGAGAGCCAAAGCGACAGGGTCTGCTCGTGTGACCTGTTAGGAGGTTTCAGACAAGCTATGCCTTTCAGGCCTAGCTTCTTTACTTTGGGAGTTATTGCTGGACGTTTATCATGTTTTGAACTGCAGTCTGCTAGGGCCGAGAAAAGCACCGTAGGAGGGTTCCAGGCATGTTCCCTCTTTCCAGGCAAAGGAAAAGGCTGAGAGCCAAAGCGACAGGGTCTGCTCGTGTGTCCTGTTAGGAGGTTTCAGACAAGCTATGCCTTTCAGGCCTAGCTTCTTTACTTTGGGAGTTATTGCTGGACGTTTAGCATGTTTTGAACTGCAGTCTGCTAGGGCCGAGAAAAGCACCGTAGGAGGTTCCAGGCATGTTCCCTCTTTCCAGGCAAAGGAAAAGGCTGAGAGCCAAAGCGACAGGGTCTGCTCGTGTGTCCTGTTAGGAGGTTTCAGACAAGCTATGCCTTTCAGGCCTAGCTTCTTTACTTTGGGAGTTATTGCTGGACGTTTAGCATGTTTTGAACTGCAGTCTGCTAGGGCCGAGAAAAGCACCGTAGGAGGTTCCAGGCATGTTCCCTCTTTCCAGGCAAAGGAAAAGGCTGAGAGCCAAAGCGACAGGGTCTGCTCGTGTGACCTGTTAGGAGGTTTCAGACAAGCTATGCCTTTCAGGCCTAGCTTCTTTACTTTGGGAGTTATTGCTGGACGTTTAGCATGTTTTGAACTGCAGTCTGCTAGGGCCGAGAAA
>JAKCOZ010000800.1:0-67379 GCA_022605955.1 Rallus limicola
GGAACTTCCAGGCATGTTCCCTCTTTCCAGGCAAAGGAAAAGGCTGAGAGCCAAAGTGACAGGGTCTGCTTGTGTGTCCTGTTAGGAGGTTTCAGACAAGCTATGCCTTTCATGCCTAGCTTCTTTACTTTGGGAGTTATTGCTGGACGTTTAGCATGTTTTGAACTGCAGTCTGCTAGGGCCGAGAAAAGCACTGTAGGAGGTAGCAGGTGTGTTCCTTCTTTCCAGGCAAAGGAAAAGGCTGAGAGCCAAAGTGACAGGGTCTGCTTGTGTGTCCTGTTAGGAGGTTTCAGACAAGCTATGCCTTTCATGCCTAGCTTCTTTACTTTGGGAGTTATTGCTGGACGTTTAGCATGTTTTGAACTGCAGTCTGCTAGGGCCGAGAAAAGCACCGTAGGAGGTTCCAGGCATGTTCCCTCTTTCCAGGCAAAGGAAAAGGCTGAGAGCCAAAGTGACAGGGTCTGCTTGTGTGTCCTGTTAGGAGGTTTCAGACAAGCTATGCCTTTCATGCCTAGCTTCTTTACTTTGGGAGTTATTGCTGGACGTTTAGCATGTTTTGAACTGCAGTCTGCTAGGGCCGAGAAAAGCACCGTAGGAGCTTCCAGGCATGTTCCCTCTTTCCAGGCAAAGGAAAAGGCTGAGAGCCAAAGTGACAGGGTCTGCTTGTGTGTCCTGTTAGGAGGTTTCAGACAAGCTATGCCTTTCATGCCTAGCTTCTTTACTTTGGGAGTTATTGCTGGACGTTTAGCATGTTTTGAACTGCAGTCTGCTAGGGCCGAGAAAAGCACTGTAGGAGGTAGCAGGTATGTTCCTTCTTTCCAGGCAAAGGAAAAGGCTGAGAGCCAAAGTGACAGGGTCTGCTTGTGTGTCCTGTTAGGAGGTTTCAGACAAGCTATGCCTTTCATGCCTAGCTTCTTACTTTGGGAGTTATTGCTGGACGTTTAGCATGTTTTGAACTGCAGTCTGCTAGGGCCGAGAAAAGCACCGTAGCAGGTTCCAGGCATGTTCCCTCTTTCCAGGCAAAGGAAAGGCTGAGAGCCAAAGTGACAGGGTCTGCTTGTGTGTCCTGTTAGGAGGTTTCAGACAAGCTATGCCTTTCAGTCCTAGCTTCTTTACTTTGGGAGTTATTGCTGGACGTTTAGCATGTTTTGAACTGCAGTCTGCTAGGGCCGAGAAAAGCACTGTAGGAGGTAGCAGGTATGTTCCTTCTTTCCAGGCAAAGGAAAAGGCTGAGAGCCAAAGTGACAGGGTCTGCTTGTGTGTCCTGTTAGGAGGTTTCAGACAAGCTATGCCTTTCATGCCTAGCTTCTTTACTTTGGGAGTTATTGCTGGACGTTTAGCATGTTTGAACTGCAGTCTGCTAGGGCCGAGAAAAGCACCGTAGGAGGTTCCAGGCATGTTCCCTCTTTCCAGGCAAAGGAAAAGGCTGAGAGCCAAAGTGACAGGGTCTGCTTGTGTGTCCTGTTAGGAGGTTTCAGACAAGCTATGCCTTTCAGTCCTAGCTTCTTTACTTTGGGAGTTATTGCTGGACGTTTAGCATGTTTTGAACTGCAGTCTGCTAGGGCCGAGAAAAGCACTGTAGGAGGTAGCAGGTATGTTCCTTCTTTCCAGGCAAAGGAAAAGGCTGAGAGCCAAAGTGACAGGGTCTGCTTGTGTGTCCTGTTAGGAGGTTTCAGACAAGCTATGCCTTTCAGTCCTAGCTTCTTTACTTTGGGAGTTATTGCTGGACGTTTAGCATGTTTTGAACTGCAGTCTGCTAGGGCCGAGAAAAGCACCGTAGGAGGTTCCAGGCATGTTCCCTCTTTCCAGGCAAAGGAAAAGGCTGAGAGCCAAAGTGACAGGGTCTGCTTGTGTGTCCTGTTAGGAGGTTTCAGACAAGCTATGCCTTTCATGCCTAGCTTCTTTACTTTGGGAGTTATTGCTGGACGTTTAGCATGTTTTGAACTGCAGTCTGCTAGGGCCGAGAAAAGCACCGTAGGAGGTTCCAGGCATGTTCCCTCTTTCCAGGCAAAGGAAAAAGGCTGAGAGCCAAAGTGACAGGGTCTGCTTGTGTGTCCTGTTAGGAGGTTTCAGACAAGCTATGCCTTTCATGCCTAGCTTCTTTACTTTGGGAGTTATTGCTGGACGTTTAGCATGTTTTGAACTGCAGTCTGCTAGGGCCGAGAAAAGCACCGTAGGAGGTTCCAGGCATGTTCCCTCTTTCCAGGCAAAGGAAAAGGCTGAGAGCCAAAGTGACAGGGTCTGCTTGTGTGTCCTGTTAGGAGGTTTCAGACAAGCTATGCCTTTCAGTCCTAGCTTCTTTACTTTGGGAGTTATTGCTGGACGTTTAGCATGTTTTGAACTGCAGTCTGCTAGGGCCGAGAAAAGCACCGTAGGAGGTTCCAGGCATGTTCCCTCTTTCCAGGCAAAGGAAAAGGCTGAGAGCCAAAGTGACAAGGTCTGCTTGTGTGTCCTGTTAGGAGGTTTCAGACAAGCTATGCCTTTCATGCCTAGCTTCTTTACTTTGGGAGTTATTGCTGGACGTTTAGCATGTTTTGAACTGCAGTCTGCTAGGGCCGAGAAAAGCACTGTAGGAGGTAGCAGGTATGTTCCTTCTTTCCAGGCAAAGGAAAAGGCTGAGAGCCAAAGTGACAGGGTCTGCTTGTGTGTCCTGTTAGGAGGTTTCAGACAAGCTATGCCTTTCAGTCCTAGCTTCTTTACTTTGGGAGTTATTGCTGGACGTTTAGCATGTTTTGAACTGCAGTCTGCTAGGGCCGAGAAAAGCACCGTAGGAGGTTCCAGGCATGTTCCCTCTTTCCAGGCAAAGGAAAAGGCTGAGAGCCAAAGTGACAGGGTCTGCTTGTGTGTCCTGTTAGGAGGTTTCAGACAAGCTATGCCTTTCAGTCCTAGCTTATTTACTTTGGGAGTTATTGCTGGACGTTTAGCATGTTTTGAACTGCAGTCTGCTAGGGCTGAGAAAAGCACCGTAGGAGGTTCCAGGCATGTTCCCTCTTTCCAGGCAAAGGAAAAGGCTGAGAGCCAAAGTGACAGGGTCTGCTTGTGTGTCCTGTTAGGAGGTTTCAGACAAGCTATGCCTTTCAGTCCTAGCTTCTTTACTTGGGGAGTTATTGCTGGACGTTTAGCATGTTTTGAACTGCAGTCTGCTAGGGCCGAGAAAAGCACTGTAGGAGGTAGCAGGTATGTTCCTTCTTTCCAGGCAAAGGAAAAGGCTGAGAGCCAAAGTGACAGGGTCTGCTTGTGTGTCCTGTTAGGAGGTTTCAGACAAGCTATGCCTTTCAGTCCTAGCTTCTTTACTTTGGGAGTTATTGCTGGACGTTTAGCATGTTTTGAACTGCAGTCTGCTAGGGCCGAGAAAAGCACCGTAGGAGGTTCCAGGCATGTTCCCTCTTTCCAGGCAAAGGAAAAGGCTGAGAGCCAAAGTGACAGGGTCTGCTTGTGTGTCCTGTTAGGAGGTTTCAGACAAGCTATGCCTTTCATGCCTAGCTTCTTTACTTTGGGAGTTATTGCTGGACGTTTAGCATGTTTTGAACTGCAGTCTGCTAGGGCCGAGAAAAGCACTGTAGGAGGTAGCAGGTATGTTCCTTCTTTCCAGGTAAAGTAAAAGGCTGAGAGCCAAAGTGACAGGGTCTGCTTGTGTGTCCTGTTAGGAGGTTTCAGACAAGCTATGCCTTTCAGTCCTAGCTTCTTTACTTTGGGAGTTATTGCTGGACGTTTAGCATGTTTTGAACTGCAGTCTGCTAGGGCCGAGAAAAGCACCGTAGGAGGTTCCAGGCATGTTCCCTCTTTCCAGGCAAAGGAAAAGGCTGAGAGCCAAAGTGACAGGGTCTGCTTGTGTGTCCTGTTAGGAGGTTTCAGACAAGCTATGCCTTTCAGTCCTAGCTTCTTTACTTTGGGAGTTATTGCTGGACGTTTAGCATGTTTTGAACTGCAGTCTGCTAGGGCCGAGAAAAGCACCGTAGGAGGTTCCAGGCATGTTCCCTCTTTCCAGGCAAAGGAAAAGGCTGAGAGCCAAAGTGACAGGGTCTGCTTGTGTGTCCTGTAGGAGGTTTCAGACAAGCTATGCCTTTCATGCCTAGCTTCTTTACTTTGGGAGTTATTGCTGGACGTTTAGCATGTTTTGAACTGCAGTCTGCTAGGGCCGAGAAAAGCACCGTAGGAGGTTCCAGGCATGTTCCCTCTTTCCAGGCAAAGGAAAAGGCTGAGAGCCAAAGTGACAGGGTCTGCTTGTGTGTCCTGTTAGGAGGTTTCAGACAAGCTATGCCTTTCAGTCCTAGCTTCTTTACTTTGGGAGTTATTGCTGGACGTTTAGCATGTTTTGAACTGCAGTCTGCTAGGGCCGAGAAAAGCACCGTAGGAGGTTCCAGGCATGTTCCCTCTTTCAGGCAAAGGAAAAGGCTGAGAGCCAAAGTGACAGGGTCTGCTTGTGTGTCCTGTTAGGAGGTTTCCGACAAGCTATGCCTTTCATGCCTAGCTTCTTTACTTTGGGAGTTATTGCTGGACGTTTAGCATGTTTTTGAACTGCAGTCTGCTAGGGCCGAGAAAAGCACTGTAGGAGGTAGCAGGTATGTTCCTTCTTTCCAGGCAAAGGAAAAGGCTGAGAGCCAAAGTGACAGGGTCTGCTTGTGTGTCCTGTTAGGAGGTTTCAGACAAGCTATGCCTTTCAGTCCTAGCTTCTTTACTTTGGGAGTTATTGCTGGACGTTTAGCATGTTTTGAACTGCAGTCTGCTAGGGCCGAGAAAAGCACTGTAGGAGGTAGCAGGTATGTTCCTTCTTTCCAGGCAAAGGAAAAGGCTGAGAGCCAAAGTGACAGGTCTGCTTGTGTGTCCTGTTAGGAGGTTTTCAGACAAGCTATGCCTTTCAGTCCTAGCTTCTTTACTTTGGGAGTTATTGCTGGACGTTTAGCATGTTTTGAAACTGCAGTCTGCTAGGGCCGAGAAAAGCACCGTAGGAGGTAGCAGGTATGTTCCCTCTTTCCAGGCAAAGGAAAAGGCTGAGAGCCAAAGTGACAGGGTCTGCTTGTGTGTCCTGTTAGGAGGTTTCAGACAAGCTATGCCTTTCATGCCTAGCTTCTTTACTTTGGGAGTTATTGCTGGACGTTTAGCATGTTTTGAACTGCAGTCTGCTAGGGCCGAGAAAAGCACCGTAGGAGCTTCCAGGCATGTTCCCTCTTTCCAGGCAAAGGAAAAGGCTGAGAGCCAAAGTGACAGGGTCTGCTTGTGTGTCCTGTTAGGAGGTTTCAGACAAGCTATGCCTTTCAGTCCTAGCTTCTTTACTTTGGGAGTTATTGCTGGACGTTTAGCATGTTTTGAACTGCAGTCTGCTAGGGCCGAGAAAAGCACCGTAGGAGCTTCCAGGCATGTTCCCTCTTTCCATGCAAAGGAAAAGGCTGAGAGCCAAAGTGACAGGGTCTGCTTGTGTGTCCTGTTAGGAGGTTTCAGACAAGCTATGCCTTTCATGCCTAGCTTCTTTACTTTGAGAGTTATTGCTGGACGTTTAGCAAGTTTTGAACTGCAGTCTGCTAGGGCCGAGAAAAGCACCGTAGGAGGTTCCAGGCATGTTCCCTCTTTCCAGGCAAAGGAAAAGGCTGAGAGCCAAAGTGACAGGGTCTGCTTGTGTGTCCTGTTAGGAGGTTTCAGACAAGCTATGCCTTTCATGCCTAGCTTCTTTACTTTGGGAGTTATTGCTGGACGTTTAGCATGTTTTGAACTGCAGTCTGCTAGGGCCGAGAAAAGCACCGTAGGAGCTTCCAGGCATGTTCCCTCTTTCCAGGCAAAGGAAAAGGCTGAGAGCCAAAGTGACAGGGTCTGCTTGTGTGTCCTGTTAGGAGGTTTCAGACAAGCTATGCCTTTCATGCCTAGCTTCTTTACTTTGGGAGTTATTGCTGGACGTTTAGCATGTTTTGAACTGCAGTCTGCTAGGGCCGAGAAAAGCACTGTAGGAGGTAGCAGGTATGTTCCTTCTTTCCAGGCAAAGGAAAAGGCTGAGAGCCAAAGTGACAGGGTCTGCTTGTGTGTCCTGTTAGGAGGTTTCAGACAAGCTATGCCTTTCATGCCTAGCTTCTTTACTTTGGGAGTTATTGCTGGACGTTTAGCATGTTTTGAACTGCAGTCTGCTAGGGCCGAGAAAAGCACCGTTAGGAGGTTCCAGGCATGTTCCCTCTTTCCAGGCAAAGGAAAAGGCTGAGAGCCAAAGTGACAGGGTCTGCTTGTGTGTCCTGTTAGGAGGTTTCAGACAAGCTATGCCTTTCATGCCTAGCTTCTTTACTTTGGGAGTTATTGCTGGACGTTTAGCATGTTTTGAACTGCAGTCTGCTAGGGCCGAGAAAAGCACTGTAGGAGGTAGCAGGTATGTTCCTTCTTTCCAGGCAAAGGAAAAGGCTGAGAGCCAAAGTGACAGGGTCTGCTTGTGTGTCCTGTTAGGAGGTTTCAGACAAGCTATGCCTTTCATGCCTAGCTTCTTTACTTTGGGAGTTATTGCTGGACGTTTAGCATGTTTTGAACTGCAGTCTGCTAGGGCCGAGAAAAGCACTGTAGTAGGTAGCAGGTATGTTCCTTCTTTCCAGGCAAAGGAAAAGGCTGAGAGCCAAAGTGACAGGGTCTGCTTGTGTGTCCTGTTAGGAGGTTTCAGACAAGCTATGCCTTTCAGTCCTAGCTTCTTTACTTTGGGAGTTATTGCTGGACGTTTAGCATGTTTTGAACTGCAGTCTGCTAGGGCCGAGAAAAGCACCGTAGGAGGTTCCAGGCATGTTCCCTCTTTCCAGGCAAAGGAAAAGGCTGAGAGCCAAAGTGACAGGGTCTGCTTGTGTGTCCTGTTAGGAGGTTTCAGACAAGCTATGCCTTTCATGCCTAGCTTCTTTACTTTGGGAGTTATTGCTGGACGTTTAGCATGTTTTGAACTGCAGTCTGCTAGGGCCGAGAAAAGCACCGTAGGAGGTTCCAGGCATGTTCCCTCTTTCCAGGCAAAGGAAAAGGCTGAGAGCCAAAGTGACAGGGTCTGCTTGTGTGTCCTGTTAGGAGGTTTCAGACAAGCTATGCCTTTCATGCCTAGCTTCTTTACTTTGGGAGTTATTGCTGGACGTTTAGCATGTTTTGAACTGCAGTCTGCTAGGGCCGAGAAAAGCACTGTAGGAGGTAGCAGGTATGTTCCTTCTTTCCAGGCAAAGGAAAAGGCTGAGAGCCAAAGTGACAGGGTCTGCTTGTGTGTCCTGTTAGGAGGTTTCAGACAAGCTATGCCTTTTCATGCCTAGTTTCTTACTTTGGGAGTTATTGCTGGACGTTTAGCATGTTTTGAACTGCAGTCTGCTAGGGCCGAGAAAAGCACTGTAGGAGGTAGCAGGTATGTTCCTTCTTTCCAGGCAAAGGAAAAGGCTGAGAGCCAAAGTGACAGGGTCTGCTTGTGTGTCCTGTTAGGAGGTTTCAGACAAGCTATGCCTTTCAGTCCTAGCTTCTTTACTTTGGGAGTTATTGCTGGACGTTTAGCATGTTTTGAACTGCAGTCTGCTAGGGCCGAGAAAAGCACCATAGGAGGTTCCAGGCATGTTCCCTCTTTCCAGGCAAAGGAAAAGGCTGAGAGCCAAAGTGACAGGGTCTGCTTGTGTGTCCTGTTAGGAGGTTTCAGACAAGCTATGCCTTCATGCCTAGCTTCTTTACTTTGGAGTTATTGCTGGACGTTTAGCATGTTTTGAACTGCAGTCTGCTAGGGCCGAGAAAAGCACTGTAGTAGGTAGCAGGTATGTTCCTTCTTTCCAGGCAAAGGAAAAGGCTGAGAGCCAAAGTGACAGGGTCTGCTTGTGTGTCCTGTTAGGAGGTTTCAGACAAGCTATGCCTTTCAGTCCTAGCTTCTTTACTTTGGGAGTTATTGCTGGACGTTTAGCATGTTTTGAACTGCAGTCTGCTAGGGCCGAGAAAAGCACCGTAGGAGGTTCCAGGCATGTTCCCTCTTTCCAGGCAAAGGAAAAGGCTGAGAGCCAAAGTGACAGGGTCTGCTTGTGTGTCCTGTTAGGAGGTTTCAGACAAGCTATGCCTTTCAGTCCTAGCTTCTTTACTTTGGGAGTTATTGCTGGACGTTTAGCATGTTTGAACTGCAGTCTGCTAGGGCCGAGAAAAGCACTGTAGGAGGTAGCAGGTATGTTCCGTCTTTCCAGGCAAAGGAAAAGGCTGAGAGCCAAAGTGACAGGGTCTGCTTGTGTGTCCTGTTAGGAGGTTTCAGACAAGCTATGCCTTTCATGCCTAGCTTCTTTACTTTGGGAGTTATTGCTGGACGTTTAGCATGTTTTGAACTGCAGTCTGCTAGGGCCGAGAAAAGCACCGTAGGAGGTTCCAGGCATGTTCCCTCTTTCCAGGCAAAGGAAAAGGCTGAGAGCCAAAGTGACAGGGTCTGCTTGTGTGTCCTGTTAGGAGGTTTCAGACAAGCTATGCCTTTCATGCCTAGCTTCTTTACTTTGGAGTTATTGCTGGACGTTTAGCATGTTTTGAACTGCAGTCTGCTAGGGCCGAGAAAAGCACTGTAGGAGGTAGCAGGTATGTTCCTTCTTTCCAGGTAAAGGAAAAGGCTGAGAGCCAAAGTGACAGGGTCTGCTTGTGTGTCCTGTTAGGAGGTTTCAGACAAGCTATGCCTTTCAGTCCTAGCTTCTTTACTTTGGGAGTTATTGCTGGACGTTTAGCCTGTTTTGAACTGCAGTCTGCTAGGGCCGAGAAAAGCACCGTAGGAGCTTCAGGCATGTTCCCTCTTTCCAGGCAAAGGAAAAGTCTGAGAGCCAAAGTGACAGGGTCTGCTTGTGTGTCCTGTTAGGAGGTTTCAGACAAGCTATGCCTTTCAGTCCTAGCTTCTTTACTTTGGAGTTATTGCTGGACGTTTAGCATGTTTTGAACTGCAGTCTGCTAGGGCCGAGAAAAGCACCGTAGGACCTTCCAGGCATGTTCCCTCTTTCCAGGCAAAGGAAAAGGCTGAGAGCCAAAGTGACAGGGTCTGCTTGTGTGTCCTGTTAGGAGGTTTCAGACAAGCTATGCCTTTCAGTCCTAGCTTCTTTACTTTGGGAGTTATTGCTGGACGTTTAGCATGTTTTGAACTGCAGTCTGCTAGGGCCGAGAAAAGCACTGTAGGAGGTAGCAGGTATGTTCCTTCTTTCCAGGCAAAGAAAAGGCTGAGAGCCAAAGTGACAGGGTCTGCTTGTGTGTCCTGTTAGGAGGTTTCAGACAAGCTATGCCTTTCAGTCCTAGCTTCTTTACTTTGGGAGTTATTGCTGGACGTTTAGCATGTTTTGAACTGCAGTCTGCTAGGGCCGAGAAAAGCACTGTAGGAGGTAGCAGGTATGTTCCTTCTTTCCAGGCAAAGGAAAGGCTGAGAGCCAAAGTGACAGGGTCTGCTTGTGTGTCCTGTTAGGAGGTTTCAGACAAGCTATGCCTTTCATGCCTAGCTTCTTTACTTTGGGAGTTATTGCTGGACGTTTAGCATGTTTTGAGCTGCAGTCTGCTAGGGCCGAGAAAAGCACCGTAGGAGGTTCCAGGCATGTTCCCTCTTTCCAGGCAAAGGAAAAGGCTGAGAGCCAAAGTGACAAGGTCTGCTTGTGTGTCCTGTTAGGAGGTTTCAGACAAGCTATGCCTTTCAGTACTAGCTTCTTTACTTTGGGAGTTATTGCTGGACGTTTAGCATGTTTTGAACTGCAGTCTGCTAGGGCCGAGAAAAGCACCGTAGGAGCTTCCAGGCATGTTCCCTCTTTCCATGCAAAGGAAAAGGCTGAGAGCCAAAGTGACAGGGTCTGCTTGTGTGTCCTGTTAGGAGGTTTCAGACAAGCTATGCCTTTCATGCCTAGCTTCTTTACTTTGAGAGTTATTGCTGGACGTTTAGCAAGTTTTGAACTGCAGTCTGCTAGGGCCGAGAAAAGCACCGTAGGAGGTTCCAGGCATGTTCCCTCTTTCCAGGCAAAGGAAAAGGCTGAGAGCCAAAGTGACAGGGTCTGCTTGTGTGTCCTGTTAGGAGGTTTCAGACAAGCTATGCCTTTCATGCCTAGCTTCTTTACTTTGGGAGTTATTGCTGGACGTTTAGCATGTTTTGAACTGCAGTCTGCTAGGGCCGAGAAAAGCACCGTAGGAGCTTCCAGGCATGTTCCCTCTTTCCAGGCAAAGGAAAAGGCTGAGAGCCAAAGTGACAGGGTCTGCTTGTGTGTCCTGTTAGGAGGTTTCAGACAAGCTATGCCTTTCAGTCCTAGCTTCTTTACTTTGGGAGTTATTGCTGGACGTTTAGCATGTTTTGAACTGCAGTCTGCTAGGGCCGAGAAAAGCACCGTAGGAGGTTCCAGGCATGTTCCCTCTTTCCAGGCAAGGAAAAGGCTGAGAGCCAAAGTGACAGGGTCTGCTTGTGTGTCCTGTTAGGAGGTTTCAGACAAGCTATGCCTTTCATGCCTAGCTTCTTTACTTTGGGAGTTATTGCTGGACGTTTTAGCATGTTTTGAACTGCAGTCTGCTAGGGCGAGAAAAGCACTGTAGGAGGTAGCAGGTATGTTCCTTCTTTCCAGGCAAAGGAAAAGGCTGAGAGCCAAAGTGACAGGGTCTGCTTGTGTGTCCTGTTAGGAGGTTTCAGACAAGCTATGCCTTTCATGCCTAGCTTCTTTACTTTGGGAGTTATTGCTGGACGTTTAGCATGTTTTGAACTGCAGTCTGCTAGGGCCGAGAAAAGCACCGTAGGAGGTTCCAGGCATGTTCCCTCTTTCCAGGCAAAGGAAAAGGCTGAGAGCCAAAGTGACAGGGTCTGCTTGTGTGTCCTGTTAGGAGGTTTCAGACAAGCTATGCCTTTCATGCCTAGCTTCTTTACTTTGGGAGTTATTGCTGGACGTTTAGCATGTTTTGAACTGCAGTCTGCTAGGGCCGAGAAAAGCACTGTAGGAGGTAGCAGGTATGTTCCTTCTTTCCAGGCAAAGGAAAAGGCTGAGAGCCAAAGTGACAGGGTCTGCTTGTGTGTCCTGTTAGGAGGTTTCAGACAAGCTATGCCTTTCAGTCCTAGCTTCTTTACTTTGGGAGTTATTTCTGGACGTTTAGCATGTTTTGAACTGCAGTCTGCTAGGGCCGAGAAAAGCACTGTAGGAGGTAGCAGGTATGTTCCTTCTTTCCAGGCAAAGGAAAAGGCTGAGAGCCAAAGTGACAGGGTCTGCTTGTGTGTCCTGTTAGGAGGTTTCAGACAAGCTATGCCTTTCAGTCCTAGCTTCTTTACTTTGGGAGTTATTGCTGGACGTTTAGCATGTTTTGAACTGCAGTCTGCTAGGGCCGAGAAAAGCACCGTAGGAGGTTCCAGGCATGTTCCCTCTTTCCAGGCAAAGGAAAAGGCTGAGAGCCAAAGTGACAGGGTCTGCTTGTGTGTCCTGTTAGGAGGTTTCAGACAAGCTATGCCTTTCATGCCTAGCTTCTTTACTTTGGGAGTTATTGCTGGACGTTTAGCATGTTTTGAACTGCAGTCTGCTAGGGCCGAGAAAAGCACTGTAGTAGGTAGCAGGTATGTTCCTTCTTTCCAGGCAAAGGAAAAGGCTGAGAGCCAAAGTGACAGGGTCTGCTTGTGTGTCCTGTTAGGAGGTTTCAGACAAGCTATGCCTTTCAGTCCTAGCTTCTTTACTTTGGGAGTTATTGCTGGACGTTTAGCATGTTTTGAACTGCAGTCTGCTAGGGCCGAGAAAAGCACCGTAGGAGGTTCCAGGCATGTTCCCTCTTTCCAGGCAAAGGAAAAGGCTGAGAGCCAAAGTGACAGGGTCTGCTTGTGTGTCCTGTTAGGAGGTTTCAGACAAGCTATGCCTTTCATGCCTAGCTTCTTTACTTTGGGAGTTATTGCTGGACGTTTAGCATGTTTTGAACTGCAGTCTGCTAGGGCCGAGAAAAGCACTGTAGGAGGTAGCAGGTATGTTCCTTCTTTCCAGGCAAAGGAAAAGGCTGAGAGCCAAAGTGACAGGGTCTGCTTGTGTGTCCTGTTAGGAGGTTTCAGACAAGCTATGCCTTTCAGTCCTAGCTTCTTTACTTTGGGAGTTATTGCTGGACGTTTAGCATGTTTTGAACTGCAGTCTGCTAGGGCCGAGAAAAGCACCGTAGGAGGTTCCAGGCATGTTCCCTCTTTCCAGGCAAAGGAAAAGGCTGAGAGCCAAAGTGACAGGGTCTGCTTGTGTGTCCTGTTAGGAGGTTTCAGACAAGCTATGCCTTTCATGCCTAGCTTCTTTACTTTGGGAGTTATTGCTGGACGTTTAGCATGTTTTGAACTGCAGTCTGCTAGGGCCGAGAAAAGCACTGTAGTAGGTAGCAGGTATGTTCCTTCTTTCCAGGCAAAGGAAAAGGCTGAGAGCCAAAGTGACAGGGTCTGCTTGTGTGTCCTGTTAGGAGGTTTCAGACAAGCTATGCCTTTCAGTCCTAGCTTCTTTACTTTGGGAGTTATTGCTGGACGTTTAGCATGTTTTGAACTGCAGTCTGCTAGGGCCGAGAAAAGCACCGTAGGAGGTTCCAGGCATGTTCCCTCTTTCCAGGCAAAGGAAAAGGCTGAGAGCCAAAGTGACAGGGTCTGCTTGTGTGTCCTGTTAGGAGGTTTCAGACAAGCTATGCCTTTCATGCCTAGCTTCTTTACTTTGGGAGTTATTGCTGGACGTTTAGCATGTTTTGAACTGCAGTCTGCTAGGGCCGAGAAAAGCACCGTAGGAGGTTCCAGGCATGTTCCCTCTTTCCAGGCAAAGGAAAAGGCTGAGAGCCAAAGTGACAGGGTCTGCTTGTGTGTCCTGTTAGGAGGTTTCAGACAAGCTATGCCTTTCAGTCCTAGCTTCTTTACTTTGGGAGTTATTGCTGGACGTTTAGCATGTTTTGAACTGCAGTCTGCTAGGGCCGAGAAAAGCACTGTAGGAGGTAGCAGGTATGTTCCTTCTTTCCAGGCAAAGGAAAAGGCTGAGAGCCAAAGTGACAGGGTCTGCTTGTGTGTCCTGTTAGGAGGTTTCAGACAAGCTATGCCTTTCAGTCCTAGCTTCTTTACTTTGGGAGTTATTGCTGGACGTTTAGCATGTTTTGAACTGCAGTCTGCTAGGGCCGAGAAAAGCACCGTAGGAGGTTCCAGGCATGTTCCCTCTTTCCAGGCAAAGGAAAAGGCTGAGAGCCAAAGTGACAGGGTCTGCTTGTGTGTCCTGTTAGGAGGTTTCAGACAAGCTATGCCTTTCATGCCTAGCTTCTTTACTTTGGGAGTTATTGCTGGACGTTTAGCATGTTTTGAACTGCAGTCTGCTAGGGCCGAGAAAAGCACTGTAGGAGGTAGCAGGTATGTTCCTTCTTTCCAGGTAAAGGAAAAGGCTGAGAGCCAAAGTGACAGAGTCTGCTTGTGTGTCCTGTTAGGAGGTTTCAGACAAGCTATGCCTTTCAGTCCTAGCTTCTTTACTTTGGGAGTTATTGCTGGACGTTTAGCATGTTTTGAACTGCAGTCTGCTAGGGCCGAGAAAAGCACCGTAGGAGGTTCCAGGCATGTTCCCTCTTTCCAGGCAAAGGAAAAGGCTGAGAGCCAAAGTGACAGGGTCTGCTTGTGTGCCCTGTTAGGAGGTTTCAGACAAGCTATGCCTTTCATGCCTAGCTTCTTTACTTTGGGAGTTATTGCTGGACGTTTAGCATGTTTTGAATTGCAGTCTGCTAGGGCCGAGAAAAGCACCGTAGGAACTTCCAGGCATGTTCCCTCTTTCCAGGCAAAGGAAAAGGCTGAGAGCCAAAGTGACAGGGTCTGCTTGTGTGTCCTGTTAGGAGGTTTCAGACAAGCTATGCCTTTCATGCCTAGCTTCTTTACTTTGGGAGTTATTGCTGGACGTTTAGCATGTTTTGAACTGCAGTCTGCTAGGGCCGAGAAAAGCACTGTAGGAGGTAGCAGGTGTGTTCCTTCTTTCCAGGCAAAGGAAAAGGCTGAGAGCCAAAGTGACAGGGTCTGCTTGTGTGTCCTGTTAGGAGGTTTCAGACAAGCTATGCCTTTCATGCCTAGCTTCTTTACTTTGGGAGTTATTGCTGGACGTTTAGCATGTTTTGAACTGCAGTCTGCTAGGGCCGAGAAAAGCACCGTAGGAGGTTCCAGGCATGTTCCCTCTTTCCAGGCAAAGGAAAAGGCTGAGAGCCAAAGTGACAGGGTCTGCTTGTGTGTCCTGTTAGGAGGTTTCAGACAAGCTATGCCTTTCATGCCTAGCTTCTTTACTTTGGGAGTTATTGCTGGACGTTTAGCATGTTTTGAACTGCAGTCTGCTAGGGCCGAGAAAAGCACCGTAGGAGCTTCCAGGCATGTTCCCTCTTTCCAGGCAAAGGAAAAGGCTGAGAGCCAAAGTGACAGGGTCTGCTTGTGTGTCCTGTTAGGAGGTTTCAGACAAGCTATGCCTTTCATGCCTAGCTTCTTTACTTTGGGAGTTATTGCTGGACGTTTAGCATGTTTTGAACTGCAGTCTGCTAGGGCCGAGAAAAGCACTGTAGGAGGTAGCAGGTATGTTCCTTCTTTCCAGGCAAAGGAAAAGGCTGAGAGCCAAAGTGACAGGGTCTGCTTGTGTGTCCTGTTAGGAGGTTTCAGACAAGCTATGCCTTTCATGCCTAGCTTCTTTACTTTGGGAGTTATTGCTGGACGTTTAGCATGTTTTGAACTGCAGTCTGCTAGGGCCGAGAAAAGCACCGTAGGAGGTTCCAGGCATGTTACCTCTTTCCAGGCAAAGGAAAAGGCTGAGAGCCAAAGTGACAGGGTCTGCTTGTGTGTCCTGTTAGGAGGTTTCAGACAAGCTATGCCTTTCAGTCCTAGCTTCTTTACTTTGGGAGTTATTGCTGGACGTTTAGCATGTTTTGAACTGCAGTCTGCTAGGGCCGAGAAAAGCACTGTAGGAGGTAGCAGGTATGTTCCTTCTTTCCAGGCAAAGGAAAAGGCTGAGAGCCAAAGTGACAGGGTCTGCTTGTGTGTCCTGTTAGGAGGTTTCAGACAAGCTATGCCTTTCATGCCTAGCTTCTTTACTTTGGGAGTTATTGCTGGACGTTTAGCATGTTTTGAACTGCAGTCTGCTAGGGCCGAGAAAAGCACCGTAGGAGGTTCCAGGCATGTTCCCTCTTTCCAGGCAAAGGAAAAGGCTGAGAGCCAAAGTGACAGGGTCTGCTTGTGTGTCCTGTTAGGAGGTTTCAGACAAGCTATGCCTTTCAGTCCTAGCTTCTTTACTTTGGGAGTTATTGCTGGACGTTTAGCATGTTTTGAACTGCAGTCTGCTAGGGCCGAGAAAAGCACTGTAGGAGGTAGCAGGTATGTTCCTTCTTTCCAGGCAAAGGAAAAGGCTGAGAGCCAAAGTGACAGGGTCTGCTTGTGTGTCCTGTTAGGAGGTTTCAGACAAGCTATGCCTTTCAGTCCTAGCTTCTTTACTTTGGGAGTTATTGCTGGACGTTTAGCATGTTTTGAACTGCAGTCTGCTAGGGCCGAGAAAAGCACCGTAGGAGGTTCCAGGCATGTTCCCTCTTTCCAGGCAAAGGAAAAGGCTGAGAGCCAAAGTGACAGGGTCTGCTTGTGTGTCCTGTTAGGAGGTTTCAGACAAGCTATGCCTTTCATGCCTAGCTTCTTTACTTTGGGAGTTATTGCTGGACGTTTAGCATGTTTTGAACTGCAGTCTGCTAGGGCCGAGAAAAGCACCGTAGGAGGTTCCAGGCATGTTCCCTCTTTCCAGGCAAAGGAAAAGGCTGAGAGCCAAAGTGACAGGGTCTGCTTGTGTGTCCTGTTAGGAGGTTTCAGACAAGCTATGCCTTTCATGCCTAGCTTCTTTACTTTGGGAGTTATTGCTGGACGTTTAGCATGTTTTGAACTGCAGTCTGCTAGGGCCGAGAAAAGCACCGTAGGAGCTTCCAGGCATGTTCCCTCTTTCCAGGCAAAGGAAAAGGCTGAGAGCCAAAGTGACAGGGTCTGCTTGTGTGTCCTGTTAGGAGGTTTCAGACAAGCTATGCCTTTCAGTCCTAGCTTCTTTACTTTGGGAGTTATTGCTGGACGTTTAGCATGTTTTGAACTGCAGTCTGCTAGGGCCGAGAAAAGCACCGTAGGAGGTTCCAGGCATGTTCCCTCTTTCCAGGCAAAGGAAAAGGCTGAGAGCCAAAGTGACAAGGTCTGCTTGTGTGTCCTGTTAGGAGGTTTCAGACAAGCTATGCCTTTCATGCCTAGCTTCTTTACTTTGGGAGTTATTGCTGGACGTTTAGCATGTTTTGAACTGCAGTCTGCTAGGGCCGAGAAAAGCACTGTAGGAGGTAGCAGGTATGTTCCTTCTTTCCAGGCAAAGGAAAAGGCTGAGAGCCAAAGTGACAGGGTCTGCTTGTGTGTCCTGTTAGGAGGTTTCAGACAAGCTATGCCTTTCAGTCCTAGCTTCTTTACTTTGGGAGTTATTGCTGGACGTTTAGCATGTTTTGAACTGCAGTCTGCTAGGGCCGAGAAAAGCACCGTAGGAGGTTCCAGGCATGTTCCCTCTTTCCAGGCAAAGGAAAAGGCTGAGAGCCAAAGTGACAGGGTCTGCTTGTGTGTCCTGTTAGGAGGTTTCAGACAAGCTATGCCTTTCAGTCCTAGCTTATTTACTTTGGGAGTTATTGCTGGACGTTTAGCATGTTTTGAACTGCAGTCTGCTAGGGCTGAGAAAAGCACCGTAGGAGGTTCCAGGCATGTTCCCTCTTTCCAGGCAAAGGAAAAGGCTGAGAGCCAAAGTGACAGGGTCTGCTTGTGTGTCCTGTTAGGAGGTTTCAGACAAGCTATGCCTTTCAGTCCTAGCTTCTTTACTTGGGGAGTTATTGCTGGACGTTTAGCATGTTTTGAACTGCAGTCTGCTAGGGCCGAGAAAAGCACTGTAGGAGGTAGCAGGTATGTTCCTTCTTTCCAGGCAAAGGAAAAGGCTGAGAGCCAAAGTGACAGGGTCTGCTTGTGTGTCCTGTTAGGAGGTTTCAGACAAGCTATGCCTTTCAGTCCTAGCTTCTTTACTTTGGGAGTTATTGCTGGACGTTTAGCATGTTTTGAACTGCAGTCTGCTAGGGCCGAGAAAAGCACCGTAGGAGGTTCCAGGCATGTTCCCTCTTTCCAGGCAAAGGAAAAGGCTGAGAGCCAAAGTGACAGGGTCTGCTTGTGTGTCCTGTTAGGAGGTTTCAGACAAGCTATGCCTTTCATGCCTAGCTTCTTTACTTTGGGAGTTATTGCTGGACGTTTAGCATGTTTTGAACTGCAGTCTGCTAGGGCCGAGAAAAGCACTGTAGGAGGTAGCAGGTATGTTCCTTCTTTCCAGGTAAAGTAAAAGGCTGAGAGCCAAAGTGACAGGGTCTGCTTGTGTGTCCTGTTAGGAGGTTTCAGACAAGCTATGCCTTTCAGTCCTAGCTTCTTTACTTTGGGAGTTATTGCTGGACGTTTAGCATGTTTTGAACTGCAGTCTGCTAGGGCCGAGAAAAGCACCGTAGGAGGTTCCAGGCATGTTCCCTCTTTCCAGGCAAAGGAAAAGGCTGAGAGCCAAAGTGACAGGGTCTGCTTGTGTGTCCTGTTAGGAGGTTTCAGACAAGCTATGCCTTTCAGTCCTAGCTTCTTTACTTTGGGAGTTATTGCTGGACGTTTAGCATGTTTTGAACTGCAGTCTGCTAGGGCCGAGAAAAGCACCGTAGGAGGTTCCAGGCATGTTCCCTCTTTCCAGGCAAAGGAAAAGGCTGAGAGCCAAAGTGACAGGGTCTGCTTGTGTGTCCTGTTAGGAGGTTTCAGACAAGCTATGCCTTTCATGCCTAGCTTCTTTACTTTGGGAGTTATTGCTGGACGTTTAGCATGTTTTGAACTGCAGTCTGCTAGGGCCGAGAAAAGCACCGTAGGAGGTTCCAGGCATGTTCCCTCTTTCCAGGCAAAGGAAAAGGCTGAGAGCCAAAGTGACAGGGTCTGCTTGTGTGTCCTGTTAGGAGGTTTCAGACAAGCTATGCCTTTCAGTCCTAGCTTCTTTACTTTGGGAGTTATTGCTGGACGTTTAGCATGTTTTGAACTGCAGTCTGCTAGGGCCGAGAAAAGCACCGTAGGACCTTCCAGGCATGTTCCCTCTTTCCAGGCAAAGGAAAAGGCTGAGAGCCAAAGTGACAGGGTCTGCTTGTGTGTCCTGTTAGGAGGTTTCAGACAAGCTATGCCTTTCAGTCCTAGCTTCTTTACTTTGGGAGTTATTGCTGGACGTTTAGCATGTTTTGAACTGCAGTCTGCTAGGGCCGAGAAAAGCACTGTAGGAGGTAGCAGGTATGTTCCTTCTTTCCAGGCAAAGGAAAAGGCTGAGAGCCAAAGTGACAGGGTCTGCTTGTGTGTCCTGTTAGGAGGTTTCAGACAAGCTATGCCTTTCATGCCTAGCTTCTTTACTTTGGGAGTTATTGCTGGACGTTTAGCATGTTTTGAACTGCAGTCTGCTAGGGCCGAGAAAAGCACTGTAGGAGGTAGCAGGTATGTTCCTTCTTTCCAGGCAAAGGAAAAGGCTGAGAGCCAAAGTGACAGGGTCTGCTTGTGTGTCCTGTTAGGAGGTTTCAGACAAGCTATGCCTTTCAGTCCTAGCTTCTTTACTTTGGGAGTTATTGCTGGACGTTTAGCATGTTTTGAACTGCAGTCTGCTAGGGCCGAGAAAAGCACCGTAGGAGGTAGCAGGTATGTTCCCTCTTTCCAGGCAAAGGAAAAGGCTGAGAGCCAAAGTGACAGGGTCTGCTTGTGTGTCCTGTTAGGAGGTTTCAGACAAGCTATGCCTTTCATGCCTAGCTTCTTTACTTTGGGAGTTATTGCTGGACGTTTAGCATGTTTTGAACTGCAGTCTGCTAGGGCCGAGAAAAGCACCGTAGGAGGTTCCAGGCATGTTCCCTCTTTCCAGGCAAAGGAAAAGGCTGAGAGCCAAAGTGACAGGGTCTGCTTGTGTGTCCTGTTAGGAGGTTTCAGACAAGCTATGCCTTTCATGCCTAGCTTCTTTACTTTGGGAGTTATTGCTGGACGTTTAGCATGTTTTGAACTGCAGTCTGCTAGGGCCGAGAAAAGCACCGTAGGAGCTTCCAGGCATGTTCCCTCTTTCCAGGCAAAGGAAAAGGCTGAGAGCCAAAGTGACAGGGTCTGCTTGTGTGTCCTGTTAGGAGGTTTCAGACAAGCTATGCCTTTCAGTCCTAGCTTCTTTACTTTGGGAGTTATTGCTGGACGTTTAGCATGTTTTGAACTGCAGTCTGCTAGGGCCGAGAAAAGCACCGTAGGAGGTTCCAGGCATGTTCCCTCTTTCCAGGCAAAGGAAAAGGCTGAGAGCCAAAGTGACAAGGTCTGCTTGTGTGTCCTGTTAGGAGGTTTCAGACAAGCTATGCCTTTCATGCCTAGCTTCTTTACTTTGGGAGTTATTGCTGGACGTTTAGCATGTTTTGAACTGCAGTCTGCTAGGGCCGAGAAAAGCACTGTAGGAGGTAGCAGGTATGTTCCTTCTTTCCAGGCAAAGGAAAAGGCTGAGAGCCAAAGTGACAGGGTCTGCTTGTGTGTCCTGTTAGGAGGTTTCAGACAAGCTATGCCTTTCAGTCCTAGCTTCTTTACTTTGGGAGTTATTGCTGGACGTTTAGCATGTTTTGAACTGCAGTCTGCTAGGGCCGAGAAAAGCACCGTAGGAGGTTCCAGGCATGTTCCCTCTTTCCAGGCAAAGGAAAAGGCTGAGAGCCAAAGTGACAGGGTCTGCTTGTGTGTCCTGTTAGGAGGTTTCAGACAAGCTATGCCTTTCAGTCCTAGCTTATTTACTTTGGGAGTTATTGCTGGACGTTTAGCATGTTTTGAACTGCAGTCTGCTAGGGCTGAGAAAAGCACCGTAGGAGGTTCCAGGCATGTTCCCTCTTTCCAGGCAAAGGAAAAGGCTGAGAGCCAAAGTGACAGGGTCTGCTTGTGTGTCCTGTTAGGAGGTTTCAGACAAGCTATGCCTTTCAGTCCTAGCTTCTTTACTTGGGGAGTTATTGCTGGACGTTTAGCATGTTTTGAACTGCAGTCTGCTAGGGCCGAGAAAAGCACTGTAGGAGGTAGCAGGTATGTTCCTTCTTTCCAGGCAAAGGAAAAGGCTGAGAGCCAAAGTGACAGGGTCTGCTTGTGTGTCCTGTTAGGAGGTTTCAGACAAGCTATGCCTTTCAGTCCTAGCTTCTTTACTTTGGGAGTTATTGCTGGACGTTTAGCATGTTTTGAACTGCAGTCTGCTAGGGCCGAGAAAAGCACCGTAGGAGGTTCCAGGCATGTTCCCTCTTTCCAGGCAAAGGAAAAGGCTGAGAGCCAAAGTGACAGGGTCTGCTTGTGTGTCCTGTTAGGAGGTTTCAGACAAGCTATGCCTTTCATGCCTAGCTTCTTTACTTTGGGAGTTATTGCTGGACGTTTAGCATGTTTTGAACTGCAGTCTGCTAGGGCCGAGAAAAGCACTGTAGGAGGTAGCAGGTATGTTCCTTCTTTCCAGGTAAAGTAAAAGGCTGAGAGCCAAAGTGACAGGGTCTGCTTGTGTGTCCTGTTAGGAGGTTTCAGACAAGCTATGCCTTTCAGTCCTAGCTTCTTTACTTTGGGAGTTATTGCTGGACGTTTAGCATGTTTTGAACTGCAGTCTGCTAGGGCCGAGAAAAGCACCGTAGGAGGTTCCAGGCATGTTCCCTCTTTCCAGGCAAAGGAAAAGGCTGAGAGCCAAAGTGACAGGGTCTGCTTGTGTGTCCTGTTAGGAGGTTTCAGACAAGCTATGCCTTTCAGTCCTAGCTTCTTTACTTTGGGAGTTATTGCTGGACGTTTAGCATGTTTTGAACTGCAGTCTGCTAGGGCCGAGAAAAGCACCGTAGGAGGTTCCAGGCATGTTCCCTCTTTCCAGGCAAAGGAAAAGGCTGAGAGCCAAAGTGACAGGGTCTGCTTGTGTGTCCTGTTAGGAGGTTTCAGACAAGCTATGCCTTTCATGCCTAGCTTCTTTACTTTGGGAGTTATTGCTGGACGTTTAGCATGTTTTGAACTGCAGTCTGCTAGGGCCGAGAAAAGCACCGTAGGAGGTTCCAGGCATGTTCCCTCTTTCCAGGCAAAGGAAAAGGCTGAGAGCCAAAGTGACAGGGTCTGCTTGTGTGTCCTGTTAGGAGGTTTCAGACAAGCTATGCCTTTCAGTCCTAGCTTCTTTACTTTGGGAGTTATTGCTGGACGTTTAGCATGTTTTGAACTGCAGTCTGCTAGGGCCGAGAAAAGCACCGTAGGACCTTCCAGGCATGTTCCCTCTTTCCAGGCAAAGGAAAAGGCTGAGAGCCAAAGTGACAGGGTCTGCTTGTGTGTCCTGTTAGGAGGTTTCAGACAAGCTATGCCTTTCATGCCTAGCTTCTTTACTTTGGGAGTTATTGCTGGACGTTTAGCATGTTTTGAACTGCAGTCTGCTAGGGCCGAGAAAAGCACTGTAGGAGGTAGCAGGTATGTTCCTTCTTTCCAGGCAAAGGAAAAGGCTGAGAGCCAAAGTGACAGGGTCTGCTTGTGTGTCCTGTTAGGAGGTTTCAGACAAGCTATGCCTTTCATGCCTAGCTTCTTTACTTTGGGAGTTATTGCTGGACGTTTAGCATGTTTTGAACTGCAGTCTGCTAGGGCCGAGAAAAGCACTGTAGGAGGTAGCAGGTATGTTCCTTCTTTCCAGGCAAAGGAAAAGGCTGAGAGCCAAAGTGACAGGGTCTGCTTGTGTGTCCTGTTAGGAGGTTTCAGACAAGCTATGCCTTTCAGTCCTAGCTTCTTTACTTTGGGAGTTATTGCTGGACGTTTAGCATGTTTTGAACTGCAGTCTGCTAGGGCCGAGAAAAGCACCGTAGGAGCTTCCAGGCATGTTCCCTCTTTCCAGGCAAAGGAAAAGGCTGAGAGCCAAAGTGACAAGGTCTGCTTGTGTGTCCTGTTAGGAGGTTTCAGACAAGCTATGCCTTTCAGTCCTAGCTTCTTTACTTTGGGAGTTATTGCTGGACGTTTAGCATGTTTTGAACTGCAGTCTGCTAGGGCCGAGAAAAGCACCGTAGGAGCTTCCAGGCATGTTCCCTCTTTCCATGCAAAGGAAAAGGCTGAGAGCCAAAGTGACAGGGTCTGCTTGTGTGTCCTGTTAGGAGGTTTCAGACAAGCTATGCCTTTCATGCCTAGCTTCTTTACTTTGGGAGTTATTGCTGGACGTTTAGCAAGTTTTGAACTGCAGTCTGCTAGGGCCGAGAAAAGCACCGTAGGAGGTTCCAGGCATGTTCCCTCTTTCCAGGCAAAGGAAAAGGCTGAGAGCCAAAGTGACAGGGTCTGCTTGTGTGTCCTGTTAGGAGGTTTCAGACAAGCTATGCCTTTCATGCCTAGCTTCTTTACTTTGGGAGTTATTGCTGGACGTTTAGCATGTTTTGAACTGCAGTCTGCTAGGGCCGAGAAAAGCACCGTAGGAGCTTCCAGGCATGTTCCCTCTTTCCAGGCAAAGGAAAAGGCTGAGAGCCAAAGTGACAGGGTCTGCTTGTGTGTCCTGTTAGGAGGTTTCAGACAAGCTATGCCTTTCAGTCCTAGCTTCTTTACTTTGGGAGTTATTGCTGGACGTTTAGCATGTTTTGAACTGCAGTCTGCTAGGGCCGAGAAAAGCACTGTAGGAGGTAGCAGGTATGTTCCTTCTTTCCAGGCAAAGGAAAAGGCTGAGAGCCAAAGTGACAGGGTCTGCTTGTGTGTCCTGTTAGGAGGTTTCAGACAAGCTATGCCTTTCAGTCCTAGCTTCTTTACTTTGGGAGTTATTGCTGGACGTTTAGCATGTTTTGAACTGCAGTCTGCTAGGGCCGAGAAAAGCACCGTAGGAGGTTCCAGGCATGTTCCCTCTTTCCAGGCAAAGGAAAAGGCTGAGAGCCAAAGTGACAGGGTCTGCTTGTGTGTCCTGTTAGGAGGTTTCAGACAAGCTATGCCTTTCATGCCTAGCTTCTTTACTTTGGGAGTTATTGCTGGACGTTTAGCATGTTTTGAACTGCAGTCTGCTAGGGCCGAGAAAAGCACTGTAGGAGGTAGCAGGTATGTTCCTTCTTTCCAGGCAAAGGAAAAGGCTGAGAGCCAAAGTGACAGGGTCTGCTTGTGTGTCCTGTTAGGAGGTTTCAGACAAGCTATGCCTTTCATGCCTAGCTTCTTTACTTTGGGAGTTATTGCTGGACGTTTAGCATGTTTTGAACTGCAGTCTGCTAGGGCCGAGAAAAGCACTGTAGTAGGTAGCAGGTATGTTCCTTCTTTCCAGGCAAAGGAAAAGGCTGAGAGCCAAAGTGACAGGGTCTGCTTGTGTGTCCTGTTAGGAGGTTTCAGACAAGCTATGCCTTTCAGTCCTAGCTTCTTTACTTTGGGAGTTATTGCTGGACGTTTAGCATGTTTTGAACTGCAGTCTGCTAGGGCCGAGAAAAGCACCGTAGGAGGTTCCAGGCATGTTCCCTCTTTCCAGGCAAAGGAAAAGGCTGAGAGCCAAAGTGACAGGGTCTGCTTGTGTGTCCTGTTAGGAGGTTTCAGACAAGCTATGCCTTTCAGTCCTAGCTTCTTTACTTTGGGAGTTATTGCTGGACGTTTAGCATGTTTTGAACTGCAGTCTGCTAGGGCCGAGAAAAGCACCGTAGGAGGTTCCAGGCATGTTCCCTCTTTCCAGGCAAAGGAAAAGGCTGAGAGCCAAAGTGACAGGGTCTGCTTGTGTGTCCTGTTAGGAGGTTTCAGACAAGCTATGCCTTTCATGCCTAGCTTCTTTACTTTGGGAGTTATTGCTGGACGTTTAGCATGTTTTGAACTGCAGTCTGCTAGGGCCGAGAAAAGCACCGTAGGAGGTTCCAGGCATGTTCCCTCTTTCCAGGCAAAGGAAAAGGCTGAGAGCCAAAGTGACAGGGTCTGCTTGTGTGTCCTGTTAGGAGGTTTCAGACAAGCTATGCCTTTCATGCCTAGCTTCTTTACTTTGGGAGTTATTGCTGGACGTTTAGCATGTTTTGAACTGCAGTCTGCTAGGGCCGAGAAAAGCACCGTAGGAGCTTCCAGGCATGTTCCCTCTTTCCAGGCAAAGGAAAAGGCTGAGAGCCAAAGTGACAGGGTCTGCTTGTGTGTCCTGTTAGGAGGTTTCAGACAAGCTATGCCTTTCAGTCCTAGCTTCTTTACTTTGGGAGTTATTGCTGGACGTTTAGCATGTTTTGAACTGCAGTCTGCTAGGGCCGAGAAAAGCACCGTAGGAGGTTCCAGGCATGTTCCCTCTTTCCAGGCAAAGGAAAAGGCTGAGAGCCAAAGTGACAGGGT
The DNA here is from genome assembly GCA_022605955.1 of Rallus limicola. Taxonomy (NCBI): domain Eukaryota; kingdom Metazoa; phylum Chordata; class Aves; order Gruiformes; family Rallidae; genus Rallus; species Rallus limicola. The sequence continues at coordinate 24,212 of JAKCOZ010000800.1, forward strand.
CTGCTTGTGTGTCCTGTTAGGAGGTTTCAGACAAGCTATGCCTTTCAGTCCTAGCTTCTTTACTTTGGGAGTTATTGCTGGACGTTTAGCATGTTTTGAACTGCAGTCTGCTAGGGCCGAGAAAAGCACTGTAGGAGGTAGCAGGTATGTTCCTTCTTTCCAGGCAAAGGAAAAGGCTGAGAGCCAAAGTGACAGGGTCTGCTTGTGTGTCCTGTTAGGAGGTTTCAGACAAGCTATGCCTTTCATGCCTAGCTTCTTTACTTTGGGAGTTATTGCTGGACGTTTAGCATGTTTTGAACTGCAGTCTGCTAGGGCCGAGAAAAGCACCGTAGGAGGTTCCAGGCATGTTCCCTCTTTCCAGGCAAAGGAAAAGGCTGAGAGCCAAAGTGACAGGGTCTGCTTGTGTGTCCTGTTAGGAGGTTTCAGACAAGCTATGCCTTTCAGTCCTAGCTTATTTACTTTGGGAGTTATTGCTGGACGTTTAGCATGTTTTGAACTGCAGTCTGCTAGGGCTGAGAAAAGCACCGTAGGAGGTTCCAGGCATGTTCCCTCTTTCCAGGCAAAGGAAAAGGCTGAGAGCCAAAGTGACAGGGTCTGCTTGTGTGTCCTGTTAGGAGGTTTCAGACAAGCTATGCCTTTCAGTCCTAGCTTCTTTACTTTGGGAGTTATTGCTGGACGTTTAGCATGTTTTGAACTGCAGTCTGCTAGGGCCGAGAAAAGCACTGTAGGAGGTAGCAGGTATGTTCCTTCTTTCCAGGCAAAGGAAAAGGCTGAGAGCCAAAGTGACAGGGTCTGCTTGTGTGTCCTGTTAGGAGGTTTCAGACAAGCTATGCCTTTCAGTCCTAGCTTCTTTACTTTGGGAGTTATTGCTGGACGTTTAGCATGTTTTGAACTGCAGTCTGCTAGGGCCGAGAAAAGCACCGTAGGAGGTTCCAGGCATGTTCCCTCTTTCCAGGCAAAGGAAAAGGCTGAGAGCCAAAGTGACAGGGTCTGCTTGTGTGTCCTGTTAGGAGGTTTCAGACAAGCTATGCCTTTCATGCCTAGCTTCTTTACTTTGGGAGTTATTGCTGGACGTTTAGCATGTTTTGAACTGCAGTCTGCTAGGGCCGAGAAAAGCACTGTAGGAGGTAGCAGGTATGTTCCTTCTTTCCAGGTAAAGTAAAAGGCTGAGAGCCAAAGTGACAGGGTCTGCTTGTGTGTCCTGTTAGGAGGTTTCAGACAAGCTATGCCTTTCAGTCCTAGCTTCTTTACTTTGGGAGTTATTGCTGGACGTTTAGCATGTTTTGAACTGCAGTCTGCTAGGGCCGAGAAAAGCACCGTAGGAGGTTCCAGGCATGTTCCCTCTTTCCAGGCAAAGGAAAAGGCTGAGAGCCAAAGTGACAGGGTCTGCTTGTGTGTCCTGTTAGGAGGTTTCAGACAAGCTATGCCTTTCAGTCCTAGCTTCTTTACTTTGGGAGTTATTGCTGGACGTTTAGCATGTTTTGAACTGCAGTCTGCTAGGGCCGAGAAAAGCACCGTAGGAGGTTCCAGGCATGTTCCCTCTTTCCAGGCAAAGGAAAAGGCTGAGAGCCAAAGTGACAGGGTCTGCTTGTGTGTCCTGTTAGGAGGTTTCAGACAAGCTATGCCTTTCAGTCCTAGCTTCTTTACTTTGGGAGTTATTGCTGGACGTTTAGCATGTTTTGAACTGCAGTCTGCTAGGGCCGAGAAAAGCACCGTAGGAGGTTCCAGGCATGTTCCCTCTTTCCAGGCAAAGGAAAAGGCTGAGAGCCAAAGTGACAGGGTCTGCTTGTGTGTCCTGTTAGGAGGTTTCAGACAAGCTATGCCTTTCATGCCTAGCTTCTTTACTTTGGGAGTTATTGCTGGACGTTTAGCATGTTTTGAACTGCAGTCTGCTAGGGCCGAGAAAAGCACCGTAGGAGGTTCCAGGCATGTTCCCTCTTTCCAGGCAAAGGAAAAGGCTGAGAGCCAAAGTGACAGGGTCTGCTTGTGTGTCCTGTTAGGAGGTTTCAGACAAGCTATGCCTTTCATGCCTAGCTTCTTTACTTTGGGAGTTATTGCTGGACGTTTAGCATGTTTTGAACTGCAGTCTGCTAGGGCCGAGAAAAGCACTATAGGAGGTAGCAGGTATGTTCCTTCTTTCCAGGCAAAGGAAAAGGCTGAGAGCCAAAGTGACAGGGTCTGCTTGTGTGTCCTGTTAGGAGGTTTCAGACAAGCTATGCCTTTCAGTCCTAGCTTCTTTACTTTGGGAGTTATTTCTGGACGTTTAGCATGTTTTGAACTGCAGTCTGCTAGGGCCGAGAAAAGCACTGTAGGAGGTAGCAGGTATGTTCCTTCTTTCCAGGCAAAGGAAAAGGCTGAGAGCCAAAGTGACAGGGTCTGCTTGTGTGTCCTGTTAGGAGGTTTCAGACAAGCTATGCCTTTCAGTCCTAGCTTCTTTACTTTGGGAGTTATTGCTGGACGTTTAGCATGTTTTGAACTGCAGTCTGCTAGGGCCGAGAAAAGCACCGTAGGAGGTTCCAGGCATGTTCCCTCTTTCCAGGCAAAGGAAAAGGCTGAGAGCCAAAGTGACAGGGTCTGCTTGTGTGTCCTGTTAGGAGGTTTCAGACAAGCTATGCCTTTCATGCCTAGCTTCTTTACTTTGGGAGTTATTGCTGGACGTTTAGCATGTTTTGAACTGCAGTCTGCTAGGGCCGAGAAAAGCACTGTAGTAGGTAGCAGGTATGTTCCTTCTTTCCAGGCAAAGGAAAAGGCTGAGAGCCAAAGTGACAGGGTCTGCTTGTGTGTCCTGTTAGGAGGTTTCAGACAAGCTATGCCTTTCAGTCCTAGCTTCTTTACTTTGGGAGTTATTGCTGGACGTTTAGCATGTTTTGAACTGCAGTCTGCTAGGGCCGAGAAAAGCACCGTAGGAGGTTCCAGGCATGTTCCCTCTTTCCAGGCAAAGGAAAAGGCTGAGAGCCAAAGTGACAGGGTCTGCTTGTGTGCCCTGTTAGGAGGTTTCAGACAAGCTATGCCTTTCATGCCTAGCTTCTTTACTTTGGGAGTTATTGCTGGACGTTTAGCATGTTTTGAATTGCAGTCTGCTAGGGCCGAGAAAAGCACCGTAGGAACTTCCAGGCATGTTCCCTCTTTCCAGGCAAAGGAAAAGGCTGAGAGCCAAAGTGACAGGGTCTGCTTGTGTGTCCTGTTAGGAGGTTTCAGACAAGCTATGCCTTTCAGTCCTAGCTTCTTTACTTTGGGAGTTATTGCTGGACGTTTAGCATGTTTTGAACTGCAGTCTGCTAGGGCCGAGAAAAGCACTGTAGGAGGTAGCAGGTGTGTTCCTTCTTTCCAGGCAAAGGAAAAGGCTGAGAGCCAAAGTGACAGGGTCTGCTTGTGTGTCCTGTTAGGAGGTTTCAGACAAGCTATGCCTTTCATGCCTAGCTTCTTTACTTTGGGAGTTATTGCTGGACGTTTAGCATGTTTTGAACTGCAGTCTGCTAGGGCCGAGAAAAGCACCGTAGGAGGTTCCAGGCATGTTCCCTCTTTCCAGGCAAAGGAAAAGGCTGAGAGCCAAAGTGACAGGGTCTGCTTGTGTGTCCTGTTAGGAGGTTTCAGACAAGCTATGCCTTTCATGCCTAGCTTCTTTACTTTGGGAGTTATTGCTGGACGTTTAGCATGTTTTGAACTGCAGTCTGCTAGGGCCGAGAAAAGCACCGTAGGAGCTTCCAGGCATGTTCCCTCTTTCCAGGCAAAGGAAAAGGCTGAGAGCCAAAGTGACAGGGTCTGCTTGTGTGTCCTGTTAGGAGGTTTCAGACAAGCTATGCCTTTCATGCCTAGCTTCTTTACTTTGGGAGTTATTGCTGGACGTTTAGCATGTTTTGAACTGCAGTCTGCTAGGGCCGAGAAAAGCACTGTAGGAGGTAGCAGGTATGTTCCTTCTTTCCAGGCAAAGGAAAAGGCTGAGAGCCAAAGTGACAGGGTCTGCTTGTGTGTCCTGTTAGGAGGTTTCAGACAAGCTATGCCTTTCATGCCTAGCTTCTTTACTTTGGGAGTTATTGCTGGACGTTTAGCATGTTTTGAACTGCAGTCTGCTAGGGCCGAGAAAAGCACCGTAGGAGGTTCCAGGCATGTTCCCTCTTTCCAGGCAAAGGAAAAGGCTGAGAGCCAAAGTGACAGGGTCTGCTTGTGTGTCCTGTTAGGAGGTTTCAGACAAGCTATGCCTTTCAGTCCTAGCTTCTTTACTTTGGGAGTTATTGCTGGACGTTTAGCATGTTTTGAACTGCAGTCTGCTAGGGCCGAGAAAAGCACTGTAGGAGGTAGCAGGTATGTTCCTTCTTTCCAGGCAAAGGAAAAGGCTGAGAGCCAAAGTGACAGGGTCTGCTTGTGTGTCCTGTTAGGAGGTTTCAGACAAGCTATGCCTTTCATGCCTAGCTTCTTTACTTTGGGAGTTATTGCTGGACGTTTAGCATGTTTTGAACTGCAGTCTGCTAGGGCCGAGAAAAGCACCGTAGGAGGTTCCAGGCATGTTCCCTCTTTCCAGGCAAAGGAAAAGGCTGAGAGCCAAAGTGACAGGGTCTGCTTGTGTGTCCTGTTAGGAGGTTTCAGACAAGCTATGCCTTTCAGTCCTAGCTTCTTTACTTTGGGAGTTATTGCTGGACGTTTAGCATGTTTTGAACTGCAGTCTGCTAGGGCCGAGAAAAGCACTGTAGGAGGTAGCAGGTATGTTCCTTCTTTCCAGGCAAAGGAAAAGGCTGAGAGCCAAAGTGACAGGGTCTGCTTGTGTGTCCTGTTAGGAGGTTTCAGACAAGCTATGCCTTTCATGCCTAGCTTCTTTACTTTGGGAGTTATTGCTGGACGTTTAGCATGTTTTGAACTGCAGTCTGCTAGGGCCGAGAAAAGCACCGTAGGAGGTTCCAGGCATGTTCCCTCTTTCCAGGCAAAGGAAAAGGCTGAGAGCCAAAGTGACAGGGTCTGCTTGTGTGTCCTGTTAGGAGGTTTCAGACAAGCTATGCCTTTCATGCCTAGCTTCTTTACTTTGGGAGTTATTGCTGGACGTTTAGCATGTTTTGAACTGCAGTCTGCTAGGGCCGAGAAAAGCACCGTAGGAGGTTCCAGGCATGTTCCCTCTTTCCAGGCAAAGGAAAAGGCTGAGAGCCAAAGTGACAGGGTCTGCTTGTGTGTCCTGTTAGGAGGTTTCAGACAAGCTATGCCTTTCATGCCTAGCTTCTTTACTTTGGGAGTTATTGCTGGACGTTTAGCATGTTTTGAACTGCAGTCTGCTAGGGCCGAGAAAAGCACCGTAGGAGGTTCCAGGCATGTTCCCTCTTTCCAGGCAAAGGAAAAGGCTGAGAGCCAAAGTGACAAGGTCTGCTTGTGTGTCCTGTTAGGAGGTTTCAGACAAGCTATGCCTTTCATGCCTAGCTTCTTTACTTTGGGAGTTATTGCTGGACGTTTAGCATGTTTTGAACTGCAGTCTGCTAGGGCCGAGAAAAGCACTGTAGGAGGTAGCAGGTATGTTCCTTCTTTCCAGGCAAAGGAAAAGGCTGAGAGCCAAAGTGACAGGGTCTGCTTGTGTGTCCTGTTAGGAGGTTTCAGACAAGCTATGCCTTTCAGTCCTAGCTTCTTTACTTTGGGAGTTATTGCTGGACGTTTAGCATGTTTTGAACTGCAGTCTGCTAGGGCCGAGAAAAGCACCGTAGGAGGTTCCAGGCATGTTCCCTCTTTCCAGGCAAAGGAAAAGGCTGAGAGCCAAAGTGACAGGGTCTGCTTGTGTGTCCTGTTAGGAGGTTTCAGACAAGCTATGCCTTTCAGTCCTAGCTTATTTACTTTGGGAGTTATTGCTGGACGTTTAGCATGTTTTGAACTGCAGTCTCCTAGGGCTGAGAAAAGCACCGTAGGAGGTTCCAGGCATGTTCCCTCTTTCCAGGCAAAGGAAAAGGCTGAGAGCCAAAGTGACAGGGTCTGCTTGTGTGTCCTGTTAGGAGGTTTCAGACAAGCTATGCCTTTCAGTCCTAGCTTCTTTACTTGGGGAGTTATTGCTGGACGTTTAGCATGTTTTGAACTGCAGTCTGCTAGGGCCGAGAAAAGCACTGTAGGAGGTAGCAGGTATGTTCCTTCTTTCCAGGCAAAGGAAAAGGCTGAGAGCCAAAGTGACAGGGTCTGCTTGTGTGTCCTGTTAGGAGGTTTCAGACAAGCTATGCCTTTCAGTCCTAGCTTCTTTACTTTGGGAGTTATTGCTGGACGTTTAGCATGTTTTGAACTGCAGTCTGCTAGGGCCGAGAAAAGCACCGTAGGAGGTTCCAGGCATGTTCCCTCTTTCCAGGCAAAGGAAAAGGCTGAGAGCCAAAGTGACAGGGTCTGCTTGTGTGTCCTGTTAGGAGGTTTCAGACAAGCTATGCCTTTCAGTCCTAGCTTCTTTACTTTGGGAGTTATTGCTGGACGTTTAGCATGTTTTGAACTGCAGTCTGCTAGGGCCGAGAAAAGCACTGTAGGAGGTAGCAGGTATGTTCCTTCTTTCCAGGCAAAGGAAAAGGCTGAGAGCCAAAGTGACAGGGTCTGCTTGTGTGTCCTGTTAGGAGGTTTCAGACAAGCTATGCCTTTCAGTCCTAGCTTCTTTACTTTGGGAGTTATTGCTGGACGTTTAGCATGTTTTGAACTGCAGTCTGCTAGGGCCGAGAAAAGCACCGTAGGAGGTTCCAGGCATGTTCCCTCTTTCCAGGCAAAGGAAAAGGCTGAGAGCCAAAGTGACAGGGTCTGCTTGTGTGTCCTGTTAGGAGGTTTCAGACAAGCTATGCCTTTCATGCCTAGCTTCTTTACTTTGGGAGTTATTGCTGGACGTTTAGCATGTTTTGAACTGCAGTCTGCTAGGGCCGAGAAAAGCACTGTAGGAGGTAGCAGGTATGTTCCTTCTTTCCAGGTAAAGTAAAAGGCTGAGAGCCAAAGTGACAGGGTCTGCTTGTGTGTCCTGTTAGGAGGTTTCAGACAAGCTATGCCTTTCAGTCCTAGCTTCTTTACTTTGGGAGTTATTGCTGGACGTTTAGCATGTTTTGAACTGCAGTCTGCTAGGGCCGAGAAAAGCACCGTAGGAGGTTCCAGGCATGTTCCCTCTTTCCAGGCAAAGGAAAAGGCTGAGAGCCAAAGTGACAGGGTCTGCTTGTGTGTCCTGTTAGGAGGTTTCAGACAAGCTATGCCTTTCAGTCCTAGCTTCTTTACTTTGGGAGTTATTGCTGGACGTTTAGCATGTTTTGAACTGCAGTCTGCTAGGGCCGAGAAAAGCACCGTAGGAGGTTCCAGGCATGTTCCCTCTTTCCAGGCAAAGGAAAAGGCTGAGAGCCAAAGTGACAGGGTCTGCTTGTGTGTCCTGTTAGGAGGTTTCAGACAAGCTATGCCTTTCAGTCCTAGCTTCTTTACTTTGGGAGTTATTGCTGGACGTTTAGCATGTTTTGAACTGCAGTCTGCTAGGGCCGAGAAAAGCACCGTAGGAGGTTCCAGGCATGTTCCCTCTTTCCAGGCAAAGGAAAAGGCTGAGAGCCAAAGTGACAGGGTCTGCTTGTGTGTCCTGTTAGGAGGTTTCAGACAAGCTATGCCTTTCATGCCTAGCTTCTTTACTTTGGGAGTTATTGCTGGACGTTTAGCATGTTTTGAACTGCAGTCTGCTAGGGCCGAGAAAAGCACCGTAGGAGGTTCCAGGCATGTTCCCTCTTTCCAGGCAAAGGAAAAGGCTGAGAGCCAAAGTGACAGGGTCTGCTTGTGTGTCCTGTTAGGAGGTTTCAGACAAGCTATGCCTTTCATGCCTAGCTTCTTTACTTTGGGAGTTATTGCTGGACGTTTAGCATGTTTTGAACTGCAGTCTGCTAGGGCCGAGAAAAGCACTATAGGAGGTAGCAGGTATGTTCCTTCTTTCCAGGCAAAGGAAAAGGCTGAGAGCCAAAGTGACAGGGTCTGCTTGTGTGTCCTGTTAGGAGGTTTCAGACAAGCTATGCCTTTCATGCCTAGCTTCTTTACTTTGGGAGTTATTTCTGGACGTTTAGCATGTTTTGAACTGCAGTCTGCTAGGGCCGAGAAAAGCACTGTAGGAGGTAGCAGGTATGTTCCTTCTTTCCAGGCAAAGGAAAAGGCTGAGAGCCAAAGTGACAGGGTCTGCTTGTGTGTCCTGTTAGGAGGTTTCAGACAAGCTATGCCTTTCAGTCCTAGCTTCTTTACTTTGGGAGTTATTGCTGGACGTTTAGCATGTTTTGAACTGCAGTCTGCTAGGGCCGAGAAAAGCACCGTAGGAGGTTCCAGGCATGTTCCCTCTTTCCAGGCAAAGGAAAAGGCTGAGAGCCAAAGTGACAGGGTCTGCTTGTGTGTCCTGTTAGGAGGTTTCAGACAAGCTATGCCTTTCATGCCTAGCTTCTTTACTTTGGGAGTTATTGCTGGACGTTTAGCATGTTTTGAACTGCAGTCTGCTAGGGCCGAGAAAAGCACTGTAGTAGGTAGCAGGTATGTTCCTTCTTTCCAGGCAAAGGAAAAGGCTGAGAGCCAAAGTGACAGGGTCTGCTTGTGTGTCCTGTTAGGAGGTTTCAGACAAGCTATGCCTTTCAGTCCTAGCTTCTTTACTTTGGGAGTTATTGCTGGACGTTTAGCATGTTTTGAACTGCAGTCTGCTAGGGCCGAGAAAAGCACCGTAGGAGGTTCCAGGCATGTTCCCTCTTTCCAGGCAAAGGAAAAGGCTGAGAGCCAAAGTGACAGGGTCTGCTTGTGTGCCCTGTTAGGAGGTTTCAGACAAGCTATGCCTTTCATGCCTAGCTTCTTTACTTTGGGAGTTATTGCTGGACGTTTAGCATGTTTTGAATTGCAGTCTGCTAGGGCCGAGAAAAGCACCGTAGGAACTTCCAGGCATGTTCCCTCTTTCCAGGCAAAGGAAAAGGCTGAGAGCCAAAGTGACAGGGTCTGCTTGTGTGTCCTGTTAGGAGGTTTCAGACAAGCTATGCCTTTCAGTCCTAGCTTCTTTACTTTGGGAGTTATTGCTGGACGTTTAGCATGTTTTGAACTGCAGTCTGCTAGGGCCGAGAAAAGCACTGTAGGAGGTAGCAGGTGTGTTCCTTCTTTCCAGGCAAAGGAAAAGGCTGAGAGCCAAAGTGACAGGGTCTGCTTGTGTGTCCTGTTAGGAGGTTTCAGACAAGCTATGCCTTTCATGCCTAGCTTCTTTACTTTGGGAGTTATTGCTGGACGTTTAGCATGTTTTGAACTGCAGTCTGCTAGGGCCGAGAAAAGCACCGTAGGAGGTTCCAGGCATGTTCCCTCTTTCCAGGCAAAGGAAAAGGCTGAGAGCCAAAGTGACAGGGTCTGCTTGTGTGTCCTGTTAGGAGGTTTCAGACAAGCTATGCCTTTCATGCCTAGCTTCTTTACTTTGGGAGTTATTGCTGGACGTTTAGCATGTTTTGAACTGCAGTCTGCTAGGGCCGAGAAAAGCACCGTAGGAGCTTCCAGGCATGTTCCCTCTTTCCAGGCAAAGGAAAAGGCTGAGAGCCAAAGTGACAGGGTCTGCTTGTGTGTCCTGTTAGGAGGTTTCAGACAAGCTATGCCTTTCATGCCTAGCTTCTTTACTTTGGGAGTTATTGCTGGACGTTTAGCATGTTTTGAACTGCAGTCTGCTAGGGCCGAGAAAAGCACTGTAGGAGGTAGCAGGTATGTTCCTTCTTTCCAGGCAAAGGAAAAGGCTGAGAGCCAAAGTGACAGGGTCTGCTTGTGTGTCCTGTTAGGAGGTTTCAGACAAGCTATGCCTTTCATGCCTAGCTTCTTTACTTTGGGAGTTATTGCTGGACGTTTAGCATGTTTTGAACTGCAGTCTGCTAGGGCCGAGAAAAGCACCGTAGGAGGTTCCAGGCATGTTCCCTCTTTCCAGGCAAAGGAAAAGGCTGAGAGCCAAAGTGACAGGGTCTGCTTGTGTGTCCTGTTAGGAGGTTTCAGACAAGCTATGCCTTTCAGTCCTAGCTTCTTTACTTTGGGAGTTATTGCTGGACGTTTAGCATGTTTTGAACTGCAGTCTGCTAGGGCCGAGAAAAGCACTGTAGGAGGTAGCAGGTATGTTCCTTCTTTCCAGGCAAAGGAAAAGGCTGAGAGCCAAAGTGACAGGGTCTGCTTGTGTGTCCTGTTAGGAGGTTTCAGACAAGCTATGCCTTTCATGCCTAGCTTCTTTACTTTGGGAGTTATTGCTGGACGTTTAGCATGTTTTGAACTGCAGTCTGCTAGGGCCGAGAAAAGCACCGTAGGAGGTTCCAGGCATGTTCCCTCTTTCCAGGCAAAGGAAAAGGCTGAGAGCCAAAGTGACAGGGTCTGCTTGTGTGTCCTGTTAGGAGGTTTCAGACAAGCTATGCCTTTCAGTCCTAGCTTCTTTACTTTGGGAGTTATTGCTGGACGTTTAGCATGTTTTGAACTGCAGTCTGCTAGGGCCGAGAAAAGCACTGTAGGAGGTAGCAGGTATGTTCCTTCTTTCCAGGCAAAGGAAAAGGCTGAGAGCCAAAGTGACAGGGTCTGCTTGTGTGTCCTGTTAGGAGGTTTCAGACAAGCTATGCCTTTCATGCCTAGCTTCTTTACTTTGGGAGTTATTGCTGGACGTTTAGCATGTTTTGAACTGCAGTCTGCTAGGGCCGAGAAAAGCACCGTAGGAGGTTCCAGGCATGTTCCCTCTTTCCAGGCAAAGGAAAAGGCTGAGAGCCAAAGTGACAGGGTCTGCTTGTGTGTCCTGTTAGGAGGTTTCAGACAAGCTATGCCTTTCATGCCTAGCTTCTTTACTTTGGGAGTTATTGCTGGACGTTTAGCATGTTTTGAACTGCAGTCTGCTAGGGCCGAGAAAAGCACCGTAGGAGGTTCCAGGCATGTTCCCTCTTTCCAGGCAAAGGAAAAGGCTGAGAGCCAAAGTGACAGGGTCTGCTTGTGTGTCCTGTTAGGAGGTTTCAGACAAGCTATGCCTTTCATGCCTAGCTTCTTTACTTTGGGAGTTATTGCTGGACGTTTAGCATGTTTTGAACTGCAGTCTGCTAGGGCCGAGAAAAGCACCGTAGGAGGTTCCAGGCATGTTCCCTCTTTCCAGGCAAAGGAAAAGGCTGAGAGCCAAAGTGACAAGGTCTGCTTGTGTGTCCTGTTAGGAGGTTTCAGACAAGCTATGCCTTTCATGCCTAGCTTCTTTACTTTGGGAGTTATTGCTGGACGTTTAGCATGTTTTGAACTGCAGTCTGCTAGGGCCGAGAAAAGCACTGTAGGAGGTAGCAGGTATGTTCCTTCTTTCCAGGCAAAGGAAAAGGCTGAGAGCCAAAGTGACAGGGTCTGCTTGTGTGTCCTGTTAGGAGGTTTCAGACAAGCTATGCCTTTCAGTCCTAGCTTCTTTACTTTGGGAGTTATTGCTGGACGTTTAGCATGTTTTGAACTGCAGTCTGCTAGGGCCGAGAAAAGCACCGTAGGAGGTTCCAGGCATGTTCCCTCTTTCCAGGCAAAGGAAAAGGCTGAGAGCCAAAGTGACAGGGTCTGCTTGTGTGTCCTGTTAGGAGGTTTCAGACAAGCTATGCCTTTCAGTCCTAGCTTATTTACTTTGGGAGTTATTGCTGGACGTTTAGCATGTTTTGAACTGCAGTCTGCTAGGGCTGAGAAAAGCACCGTAGGAGGTTCCAGGCATGTTCCCTCTTTCCAGGCAAAGGAAAAGGCTGAGAGCCAAAGTGACAGGGTCTGCTTGTGTGTCCTGTTAGGAGGTTTCAGACAAGCTATGCCTTTCATGCCTAGCTTCTTTACTTGGGGAGTTATTGCTGGACGTTTAGCATGTTTTGAACTGCAGTCTGCTAGGGCCGAGAAAAGCACTGTAGGAGGTAGCAGGTATGTTCCTTCTTTCCAGGCAAAGGAAAAGGCTGAGAGCCAAAGTGACAGGGTCTGCTTGTGTGTCCTGTTAGGAGGTTTCAGACAAGCTATGCCTTTCAGTCCTAGCTTCTTTACTTTGGGAGTTATTGCTGGACGTTTAGCATGTTTTGAACTGCAGTCTGCTAGGGCCGAGAAAAGCACCGTAGGAGGTTCCAGGCATGTTCCCTCTTTCCAGGCAAAGGAAAAGGCTGAGAGCCAAAGTGACAGGGTCTGCTTGTGTGTCCTGTTAGGAGGTTTCAGACAAGCTATGCCTTTCATGCCTAGCTTCTTTACTTTGGGAGTTATTGCTGGACGTTTAGCATGTTTTGAACTGCAGTCTGCTAGGGCCGAGAAAAGCACCGTAGGAGGTAGCAGGTATGTTCCTTCTTTCCAGGTAAAGTAAAAGGCTGAGAGCCAAAGTGACAGGGTCTGCTTGTGTGTCCTGTTAGGAGGTTTCAGACAAGCTATGCCTTTCAGTCCTAGCTTCTTTACTTTGGGAGTTATTGCTGGACGTTTAGCATGTTTTGAACTGCAGTCTGCTAGGGCCGAGAAAAGCACCGTAGGAGGTTCCAGGCATGTTCCCTCTTTCCAGGCAAAGGAAAAGGCTGAGAGCCAAAGTGACAGGGTCTGCTTGTGTGTCCTGTTAGGAGGTTTCAGACAAGCTATGCCTTTCAGTCCTAGCTTCTTTACTTTGGGAGTTATTGCTGGACGTTTAGCATGTTTTGAACTGCAGTCTGCTAGGGCCGAGAAAAGCACCGTAGGAGGTTCCAGGCATGTTCCCTCTTTCCAGGCAAAGGAAAAGGCTGAGAGCCAAAGTGACAGGGTCTGCTTGTGTGTCCTGTTAGGAGGTTTCAGACAAGCTATGCCTTTCATGCCTAGCTTCTTTACTTTGGGAGTTATTGCTGGACGTTTAGCATGTTTTGAACTGCAGTCTGCTAGGGCCGAGAAAAGCACCGTAGGAGGTTCCAGGCATGTTCCCTCTTTCCAGGCAAAGGAAAAGGCTGAGAGCCAAAGTGACAGGGTCTGCTTGTGTGTCCTGTTAGGAGGTTTCAGACAAGCTATGCCTTTCAGTCCTAGCTTCTTTACTTTGGGAGTTATTGCTGGACGTTTAGCATGTTTTGAACTGCAGTCTGCTAGGGCCGAGAAAAGCACCGTAGGACCTTCCAGGCATGTTCCCTCTTTCCAGGCAAAGGAAAAGGCTGAGAGCCAAAGTGACAGGGTCTGCTTGTGTGTCCTGTTAGGAGGTTTCAGACAAGCTATGCCTTTCATGCCTAGCTTCTTTACTTTGGGAGTTATTCCTGGACGTTTAGCATGTTTTGAACTGCAGTCTGCTAGGGCCGAGAAAAGCACTGTAGGAGGTAGCAGGTATGTTCCTTCTTTCCAGGCAAAGGAAAAGGCTGAGAGCCAAAGTGACAGGGTCTGCTTGTGTGTCCTGTTAGGAGGTTTCAGACAAGCTATGCCTTTCATGCCTAGCTTCTTTACTTTGGGAGTTATTGCTGGACGTTTAGCATGTTTTGAACTGCAGTCTGCTAGGGCCGAGAAAAGCACTGTAGGAGGTAGCAGGTATGTTCCTTCTTTCCAGGCAAAGGAAAAGGCTGAGAGCCAAAGTGACAGGGTCTGCTTGTGTGTCCTGTTAGGAGGTTTCAGACAAGCTATGCCTTTCAGTCCTAGCTTCTTTACTTTGGGAGTTATTGCTGGACGTTTAGCATGTTTTGAACTGCAGTCTGCTAGGGCCGAGAAAAGCACCGTAGGAGGTAGCAGGTATGTTCCCTCTTTCCAGGCAAAGGAAAAGGCTGAGAGCCAAAGTGACAGGGTCTGCTTGTGTGTCCTGTTAGGAGGTTTCAGACAAGCTATGCCTTTCATGCCTAGCTTCTTTACTTTGGGAGTTATTGCTGGACGTTTAGCATGTTTTGAACTGCAGTCTGCTAGGGCCGAGAAAAGCACCGTAGGAGCTTCCAGGCATGTTCCCTCTTTCCAGGCAAAGGAAAAGGCTGAGAGCCAAAGTGACAAGGTCTGCTTGTGTGTCCTGTTAGGAGGTTTCAGACAAGCTATGCCTTTCAGTCCTAGCTTCTTTACTTTGGGAGTTATTGCTGGACGTTTAGCATGTTTTGAACTGCAGTCTGCTAGGGCCGAGAAAAGCACCGTAGGAGCTTCCAGGCATGTTCCCTCTTTCCATGCAAAGGAAAAGGCTGAGAGCCAAAGTGACAGGGTCTGCTTGTGTGTCCTGTTAGGAGGTTTCAGACAAGCTATGCCTTTCATGCCTAGCTTCTTTACTTTGGGAGTTATTGCTGGACGTTTAGCAAGTTTTGAACTGCAGTCTGCTAGGGCCGAGAAAAGCACCGTAGGAGGTTCCAGGCATGTTCCCTCTTTCCAGGCAAAGGAAAAGGCTGAGAGCCAAAGTGACAGGGTCTGCTTGTGTGTCCTGTTAGGAGGTTTCAGACAAGCTATGCCTTTCATGCCTAGCTTCTTTACTTTGGGAGTTATTGCTGGACGTTTAGCATGTTTTGAACTGCAGTCTGCTAGGGCCGAGAAAAGCACCGTAGGAGGTTCCAGGCATGTTCCCTCTTTCCAGGCAAAGGAAAAGGCTGAGAGCCAAAGTGACAGGGTCTGCTTGTGTGTCCTGTTAGGAGGTTTCAGACAAGCTATGCCTTTCATGCCTAGCTTCTTTACTTTGGGAGTTATTGCTGGACGTTTAGCATGTTTTGAACTGCAGTCTGCTAGGGCCGAGAAAAGCACTGTAGGAGGTAGCAGGTATGTTCCTTCTTTCCAGGCAAAGGAAAAGGCTGAGAGCCAAAGTGACAGGGTCTGCTTGTGTGTCCTGTTAGGAGGTTTCAGACAAGCTATGCCTTTCAGTCCTAGCTTCTTTACTTTGGGAGTTATTGCTGGACGTTTAGCATGTTTTGAACTGCAGTCTGCTAGGGCCGAGAAAAGCACCGTAGGAGCTTCCAGGCATGTTCCCTCTTTCCAGGCAAAGGAAAAGGCTGAGAGCCAAAGTGACAGGGTCTGCTTGTGTGTCCTGTTAGGAGGTTTCAGACAAGCTATGCCTTTCATGCCTAGCTTCTTTACTTTGAGAGTTATTGCTGGACGTTTAGCATGTTTTGAACTGCAGTCTGCTAGGGCCGAGAAAAGCACTGTAGGAGGTAGCAGGTATGTTCCTTCTTTCCAGGCAAAGGAAAAGGCTGAGAGCCAAAGTGACAGGGTCTGCTTGTGTGTCCTGTTAGGAGGTTTCAGACAAGCTATGCCTTTCATGCCTAGCTTCTTTACTTTGGGAGTTATTGCTGGACGTTTAGCATGTTTTGAACTGCAGTCTGCTAGGGCCGAGAAAAGCACTGTAGTAGGTAGCAGGTATGTTCCTTCTTTCCAGGCAAAGGAAAAGGCTGAGAGCCAAAGTGACAGGGTCTGCTTGTGTGTCCTGTTAGGAGGTTTCAGACAAGCTATGCCTTTCAGTCCTAGCTTCTTTACTTTGGGAGTTATTGCTGGACGTTTAGCATGTTTTGAACTGCAGTCTGCTAGGGCCGAGAAAAGCACCGTAGGAGGTTCCAGGCATGTTCCCTCTTTCCAGGCAAAGGAAAAGGCTGAGAGCCAAAGTGACAGGGTCTGCTTGTGTGTCCTGTTAGGAGGTTTCAGACAAGCTATGCCTTTCAGTCCTAGGTTCTTTACTTTGGGAGTTATTGCTGGACGTTTAGCATGTTTTGAACTGCAGTCTGCTAGGGCCGAGAAAAGCACCCTAGGAGGTTCCAGGCATGTTCCCTCTTTCCAGGCAAAGGAAAAGGCTGAGAGCCAAAGTGACAGGGTCTGCTTGTGTGTCCTGTTAGGAGGTTTCAGACAAGCTATGCCTTTCATGCCTAGCTTCTTTACTTTGGGAGTTATTGCTGGACGTTTAGCATGTTTTGAACTGCAGTCTGCTAGGGCCGAGAAAAGCACCGTAGGAGGTTCCAGGCATGTTCCCTCTTTCCAGGCAAAGGAAAAGGCTGAGAGCCAAAGTGACAGGGTCTGCTTGTGTGTCCTGTTAGGAGGTTTCAGACAAGCTATGCCTTTCATGCCTAGCTTCTTTACTTTGGGAGTTATTGCTGGACGTTTAGCATGTTTTGAACTGCAGTCTGCTAGGGCCGAGAAAAGCACCGTAGGAGCTTCCAGGCATGTTCCCTCTTTCCAGGCAAAGGAAAAGGCTGAGAGCCAAAGTGACAGGGTCTGCTTGTGTGTCCTGTTAGGAGGTTTCAGACAAGCTATGCCTTTCAGTCCTAGCTTCTTTACTTTGGGAGTTATTGCTGGACGTTTAGCATGTTTTGAACTGCAGTCTGCTAGGGCCGAGAAAAGCACCGTAGGAGGTTCCAGGCATGTTCCCTCTTTCCAGGCAAAGGAAAAGGCTGAGAGCCAAAGTGACAGGGTCTGCTTGTGTGTCCTGTTAGGAGGTTTCAGACAAGCTATGCCTTTCATGCCTAGCTTCTTTACTTTGGGAGTTATTGCTGGACGTTTAGCATGTTTTGAACTGCAGTCTGCTAGGGCCGAGAAAAGCACTGTAGGAGGTAGCAGGTATGTTCCTTCTTTCCAGGCAAAGGAAAAGGCTGAGAGCCAAAGTGACAGGGTCTGCTTGTGTGTCCTGTTAGGAGGTTTCAGACAAGCTATGCCTTTCATGCCTAGCTTCTTTACTTTGGGAGTTATTGCTGGACGTTTAGCATGTTTTGAACTGCAGTCTGCTAGGGCCGAGAAAAGCACCGTAGGAGGTTCCAGGCATGTTCCCTCTTTCCAGGCAAAGGAAAAGGCTGAGAGCCAAAGTGACAGGGTCTGCTTGTGTGTCCTGTTAGGAGGTTTCAGACAAGCTATGCCTTTCATGCCTAGCTTCTTTACTTTGGGAGTTATTGCTGGACGTTTAGCATGTTTTGAACTGCAGTCTGCTAGGGCCGAGAAAAGCACCGTAGGAGGTTCCAGGCATGTTCCCTCTTTCCAGGCAAAGGAAAAGGCTGAGAGCCAAAGTGACAGGGTCTGCTTGTGTGTCCTGTTAGGAGGTTTCAGACAAGCTATGCCTTTCATGCCTAGCTTCTTTACTTTGGGAGTTATTGCTGGACGTTTAGCATGTTTTGAACTGCAGTCTGCTAGGGCCGAGAAAAGCACCGTAGGAGCTTCCAGGCATGTTCCCTCTTTCCAGGCAAAGGAAAAGGCTGAGAGCCAAAGTGACAGGGTCTGCTTGTGTGTCCTGTTAGGAGGTTTCAGACAAGCTATGCCTTTCAGTCCTAGCTTCTTTACTTTGGGAGTTATTGCTGGACGTTTAGCATGTTTTGAACTGCAGTCTGCTAGGGCCGAGAAAAGCACCGTAGGAGGTTCCAGGCATGTTCCCTCTTTCCAGGCAAAGGAAAAGGCTGAGAGCCAAAGTGACAGGGTCTGCTTGTGTGTCCTGTTAGGAGGTTTCAGACAAGCTATGCCTTTCATGCCTAGCTTCTTTACTTTGGGAGTTATTGCTGGACGTTTAGCATGTTTTGAACTGCAGTCTGCTAGGGCCGAGAAAAGCACTGTAGGAGGTAGCAGGTATGTTCCTTCTTTCCAGGCAAAGGAAAAGGCTGAGAGCCAAAGTGACAGGGTCTGCTTGTGTGTCCTGTTAGGAGGTTTCAGACAAGCTATGCCTTTCATGCCTAGCTTCTTTACTTTGGGAGTTATTGCTGGACGTTTAGCATGTTTTGAACTGCAGTCTGCTAGGGCCGAGAAAAGCACCGTAGGAGGTTCCAGGCATGTTCCCTCTTTCCAGGCAAAGGAAAAGGCTGAGAGCCAAAGTGACAGGGTCTGCTTGTGTGTCCTGTTAGGAGGTTTCAGACAAGCTATGCCTTTCAGTCCTAGCTTATTTACTTTGGGAGTTATTGCTGGACGTTTAGCATGTTTTGAACTGCAGTCTGCTAGGGCTGAGAAAAGCACCGTAGGAGGTTCCAGGCATGTTCCCTCTTTCCAGGCAAAGGAAAAGGCTGAGAGCCAAAGTGACAGGGTCTGCTTGTGTGTCCTGTTAGGAGGTTTCAGACAAGCTATGCCTTTCAGTCCTAGCTTCTTTACTTTGGGAGTTATTGCTGGACGTTTAGCATGTTTTGAACTGCAGTCTGCTAGGGCCGAGAAAAGCACTGTAGGAGGTAGCAGGTATGTTCCTTCTTTCCAGGCAAAGGAAAAGGCTGAGAGCCAAAGTGACAGGGTCTGCTTGTGTGTCCTGTTAGGAGGTTTCAGACAAGCTATGCCTTTCAGTCCTAGCTTCTTTACTTTGGGAGTTATTGCTGGACGTTTAGCATGTTTTGAACTGCAGTCTGCTAGGGCCGAGAAAAGCACCGTAGGAGGTTCCAGGCATGTTCCCTCTTTCCAGGCAAAGGAAAAGGCTGAGAGCCAAAGTGACAGGGTCTGCTTGTGTGTCCTGTTAGGAGGTTTCAGACAAGCTATGCCTTTCAGTCCTAGCTTCTTTACTTTGGGAGTTATTGCTGGACGTTTAGCATGTTTTGAACTGCAGTCTGCTAGGGCCGAGAAAAGCACCGTAGGACCTTCCAGGCATGTTCCCTCTTTCCATGCAAAGGAAAAGGCTGAGAGCCAAAGTGACAGGGTCTGCTTGTGTGTCCTGTTAGGAGGTTTCAGACAAGCTATGCCTTTCATGCCTAGCTTCTTTACTTTGGGAGTTATTGCTGGACGTTTAGCATGTTTTGAACTGCAGTCTGCTAGGGCCGAGAAAAGCACTGTAGGAGGTAGCAGGTATGTTCCTTCTTTCCAGGCAAAGGAAAAGGCTGAGAGCCAAAGTGACAGGGTCTGCTTGTGTGTCCTGTTAGGAGGTTTCAGACAAGCTATGCCTTTCAGTCCTAGCTTCTTTACTTTGGGAGTTATTGCTGGACGTTTAGCATGTTTTGAACTGCAGTCTGCTAGGGCCGAGAAAAGCACTGTAGGAGGTAGCAGGTATGTTCCTTCTTTCCAGGCAAAGGAAAAGGCTGAGAGCCAAAGTGACAGGGTCTGCTTGTGTGTCCTGTTAGGAGGTTTCAGACAAGCTATGCCTTTCAGTCCTAGCTTCTTTACTTTGGGAGTTATTGCTGGACGTTTAGCATGTTTTGAACTGCAGTCTGCTAGGGCCGAGAAAAGCACCGTAGGAGGTAGCAGGTATGTTCCCTCTTTCCAGGCAAAGGAAAAGGCTGAGAGCCAAAGTGACAGGGTCTGCTTGTGTGTCCTGTTAGGAGGTTTCAGACAAGCTATGCCTTTCATGCCTAGCTTCTTTACTTTGGGAGTTATTGCTGGACGTTTAGCATGTTTTGAACTGCAGTCTGCTAGGGCCGAGAAAAGCACCGTAGGAGCTTCCAGGCATGTTCCCTCTTTCCAGGCAAAGGAAAAGGCTGAGAGCCAAAGTGACAAGGTCTGCTTGTGTGTCCTGTTAGGAGGTTTCAGACAAGCTATGCCTTTCAGTCCTAGCTTCTTTACTTTGGGAGTTATTGCTGGACGTTTAGCATGTTTTGAACTGCAGTCTGCTAGGGCCGAGAAAAGCACCGTAGGAGCTTCCAGGCATGTTCCCTCTTTCCATGCAAAGGAAAAGGCTGAGAGCCAAAGTGACAGGGTCTGCTTGTGTGTCCTGTTAGGAGGTTTCAGACAAGCTATGCCTTTCATGCTTAGCTTCTTTACTTTGGGAGTTATTGCTGGACGTTTAGCATGTTTTGAACTGCAGTCTGCTAGGGCCGAGAAAAGCACCGTAGGAGGTTCCAGGCATGTTCCCTCTTTCCAGGCAAAGGAAAAGGCTGAGAGCCAAAGTGACAGGGTCTGCTTGTGTGTCCTGTTAGGAGGTTTCAGACAAGCTATGCCTTTCAGTCCTAGCTTATTTACTTTGGGAGTTATTGCTGGACGTTTAGCATGTTTTGAACTGCAGTCTGCTAGGGCTGAGAAAAGCACCGTAGGAGGTTCCAGGCATGTTCCCTCTTTCCAGGCAAAGGAAAAGGCTGAGAGCCAAAGTGACAGGGTCTGCTTGTGTGTCCTGTTAGGAGGTTTCAGACAAGCTATGCCTTTCAGTCCTAGCTTCTTTACTTTGGGAGTTATTGCTGGACGTTTAGCATGTTTTGAACTGCAGTCTGCTAGGGCCGAGAAAAGCACTGTAGGAGGTAGCAGGTATGTTCCTTCTTTCCAGGCAAAGGAAAAGGCTGAGAGCCAAAGTGACAGGGTCTGCTTGTGTGTCCTGTTAGGAGGTTTCAGACAAGCTATGCCTTTCAGTCCTAGCTTCTTTACTTTGGGAGTTATTGCTGGACGTTTAGCATGTTTTGAACTGCAGTCTGCTAGGGCCGAGAAAAGCACCGTAGGAGGTTCCAGGCATGTTCCCTCTTTCCAGGCAAAGGAAAAGGCTGAGAGCCAAAGTGACAGGGTCTGCTTGTGTGTCCTGTTAGGAGGTTTCAGACAAGCTATGCCTTTCAGTCCTAGCTTCTTTACTTTGGGAGTTATTGCTGGACGTTTAGCATGTTTTGAACTGCAGTCTGCTAGGGCCGAGAAAAGCACCGTAGGACCTTCCAGGCATGTTCCCTCTTTCCATGCAAAGGAAAAGGCTGAGAGCCAAAGTGACAGGGTCTGCTTGTGTGTCCTGTTAGGAGGTTTCAGACAAGCTATGCCTTTCATGCCTAGCTTCTTTACTTTGGGAGTTATTGCTGGACGTTTAGCATGTTTTGAACTGCAGTCTGCTAGGGCCGAGAAAAGCACTGTAGGAGGTAGCAGGTATGTTCCTTCTTTCCAGGCAAAGGAAAAGGCTGAGAGCCAAAGTGACAGGGTCTGCTTGTGTGTCCTGTTAGGAGGTTTCAGACAAGCTATGCCTTTCAGTCCTAGCTTCTTTACTTTGGGAGTTATTGCTGGACGTTTAGCATGTTTTGAACTGCAGTCTGCTAGGGCCGAGAAAAGCACTGTAGGAGGTAGCAGGTATGTTCCTTCTTTCCAGGCAAAGGAAAAGGCTGAGAGCCAAAGTGACAGGGTCTGCTTGTGTGTCCTGTTAGGAGGTTTCAGACAAGCTATGCCTTTCAGTCCTAGCTTCTTTACTTTGGGAGTTATTGCTGGACGTTTAGCATGTTTTGAACTGCAGTCTGCTAGGGCCGAGAAAAGCACCGTAGGAGGTAGCAGGTATGTTCCCTCTTTCCAGGCAAAGGAAAAGGCTGAGAGCCAAAGTGACAGGGTCTGCTTGTGTGTCCTGTTAGGAGGTTTCAGACAAGCTATGCCTTTCATGCCTAGCTTCTTTACTTTGGGAGTTATTGCTGGACGTTTAGCATGTTTTGAACTGCAGTCTGCTAGGGCCGAGAAAAGCACCGTAGGAGCTTCCAGGCATGTTCCCTCTTTCCAGGCAAAGGAAAAGGCTGAGAGCCAAAGTGACAAGGTCTGCTTGTGTGTCCTGTTAGGAGGTTTCAGACAAGCTATGCCTTTCAGTCCTAGCTTCTTTACTTTGGGAGTTATTGCTGGACGTTTAGCATGTTTTGAACTGCAGTCTGCTAGGGCCGAGAAAAGCACCGTAGGAGCTTCCAGGCATGTTCCCTCTTTCCATGCAAAGGAAAAGGCTGAGAGCCAAAGTGACAGGGTCTGCTTGTGTGTCCTGTTAGGAGGTTTCAGACAAGCTATGCCTTTCATGCCTAGCTTCTTTACTTTGGGAGTTATTGCTGGACGTTTAGCATGTTTTGAACTGCAGTCTGCTAGGGCCGAGAAAAGCACTGTAGGAGGTAGCAGGTATGTTCCTTCTTTCCAGGCAAAGGAAAAGGCTGAGAGCCAAAGTGACAGGGTCTGCTTGTGTGTCCTGTTAGGAGGTTTCAGACAAGCTATGCCTTTCATGCCTAGCTTCTTTACTTTGGGAGTTATTGCTGGACGTTTAGCATGTTTTGAACTGCAGTCTGCTAGGGCCGAGAAAAGCACCGTAGGAGGTTCCAGGCATGTTCCCTCTTTCCAGGCAAAGGAAAAGGCTGAGAGCCAAAGTGACAGGGTCTGCTTGTGTGTCCTGTTAGGAGGTTTCAGACAAGCTATGCCTTTCAGTCCTAGCTTATTTACTTTGGGAGTTATTGCTGGACGTTTAGCATGTTTTGAACTGCAGTCTGCTAGGGCTGAGAAAAGCACCGTAGGAGGTTCCAGGCATGTTCCCTCTTTCCAGGCAAAGGAAAAGGCTGAGAGCCAAAGTGACAGGGTCTGCTTGTGTGTCCTGTTAGGAGGTTTCAGACAAGCTATGCCTTTCAGTCCTAGCTTCTTTACTTTGGGAGTTATTGCTGGACGTTTAGCATGTTTTGAACTGCAGTCTGCTAGGGCCGAGAAAAGCACTGTAGGAGGTAGCAGGTATGTTCCTTCTTTCCAGGCAAAGGAAAAGGCTGAGAGCCAAAGTGACAGGGTCTGCTTGTGTGTCCTGTTAGGAGGTTTCAGACAAGCTATGCCTTTCAGTCCTAGCTTCTTTACTTTGGGAGTTATTGCTGGACGTTTAGCATGTTTTGAACTGCAGTCTGCTAGGGCCGAGAAAAGCACCGTAGGAGGTTCCAGGCATGTTCCCTCTTTCCAGGCAAAGGAAAAGGCTGAGAGCCAAAGTGACAGGGTCTGCTTGTGTGTCCTGTTAGGAGGTTTCAGACAAGCTATGCCTTTCATGCCTAGCTTCTTTACTTTGGGAGTTATTGCTGGACGTTTAGCATGTTTTGAACTGCAGTCTGCTAGGGCCGAGAAAAGCACTGTAGGAGGTAGCAGGTATGTTCCTTCTTTCCAGGTAAAGTAAAAGGCTGAGAGCCAAAGTGACAGGGTCTGCTTGTGTGTCCTGTTAGGAGGTTTCAGACAAGCTATGCCTTTCAGTCCTAGCTTCTTTACTTTGGGAGTTATTGCTGGACGTTTAGCATGTTTTGAACTGCAGTCTGCTAGGGCCGAGAAAAGCACCGTAGGAGGTTCCAGGCATGTTCCCTCTTTCCAGGCAAAGGAAAAGGCTGAGAGCCAAAGTGACAGGGTCTGCTTGTGTGTCCTGTTAGGAGGTTTCAGACAAGCTATGCCTTTCAGTCCTAGCTTCTTTACTTTGGGAGTTATTGCTGGACGTTTAGCATGTTTTGAACTGCAGTCTGCTAGGGCCGAGAAAAGCACCGTAGGAGGTTCCAGGCATGTTCCCTCTTTCCAGGCAAAGGAAAAGGCTGAGAGCCAAAGTGACAGGGTCTGCTTGTGTGTCCTGTTAGGAGGTTTCAGACAAGCTATGCCTTTCATGCCTAGCTTCTTTACTTTGGGAGTTATTGCTGGACGTTTAGCATGTTTTGAACTGCAGTCTGCTAGGGCCGAGAAAAGCACCGTAGGAGGTTCCAGGCATGTTCCCTCTTTCCAGGCAAAGGAAAAGGCTGAGAGCCAAAGTGACAGGGTCTGCTTGTGTGTCCTGTTAGGAGGTTTCAGACAAGCTATGCCTTTCAGTCCTAGCTTCTTTACTTTGGGAGTTATTGCTGGACGTTTAGCATGTTTTGAACTGCAGTCTGCTAGGGCCGAGAAAAGCACCGTAGGAGCTTCCAGGCATGTTCCCTCTTTCCATGCAAAGGAAAAGGCTGAGAGCCAAAGTGACAGGGTCTGCTTGTGTGTCCTGTTAGGAGGTTTCAGACAAGCTATGCCTTTCATGCCTAGCTTCTTTACTTTGGGAGTTATTGCTGGACGTTTAGCATGTTTTGAACTGCAGTCTGCTAGGGCCGAGAAAAGCACTGTAGGAGGTAGCAGGTATGTTCCTTCTTTCCAGGCAAAGGAAAAGGCTGAGAGCCAAAGTGACAGGGTCTGCTTGTGTGTCCTGTTAGGAGGTTTCAGACAAGCTATGCCTTTCAGTCCTAGCTTCTTTACTTTGGGAGTTATTGCTGGACGTTTAGCATGTTTTGAACTGCAGTCTGCTAGGGCCGAGAAAAGCACTGTAGGAGGTAGCAGGTATGTTCCTTCTTTCCAGGCAAAGGAAAAGGCTGAGAGCCAAAGTGACAGGGTCTGCTTGTGTGTCCTGTTAGGAGGTTTCAGACAAGCTATGCCTTTCAGTCCTAGCTTCTTTACTTTGGGAGTTATTGCTGGACGTTTAGCATGTTTTGAACTGCAGTCTGCTAGGGCCGAGAAAAGCACCGTAGGAGGTAGCAGGTATGTTCCCTCTTTCCAGGCAAAGGAAAAGGCTGAGAGCCAAAGTGACAGGGTCTGCTTGTGTGTCCTGTTAGGAGGTTTCAGACAAGCTATGCCTTTCATGCCTAGCTTCTTTACTTTGGGAGTTATTGCTGGACGTTTAGCATGTTTTGAACTGCAGTCTGCTAGGGCCGAGAAAAGCACCGTAGGAGCTTCCAGGCATGTTCCCTCTTTCCAGGCAAAGGAAAAGGCTGAGAGCCAAAGTGACAAGGTCTGCTTGTGTGTCCTGTTAGGAGGTTTCAGACAAGCTATGCCTTTCAGTCCTAGCTTCTTTACTTTGGGAGTTATTGCTGGACGTTTAGCATGTTTTGAACTGCAGTCTGCTAGGGCCGAGAAAAGCACCGTAGGAGCTTCCAGGCATGTTCCCTCTTTCCATGCAAAGGAAAAGGCTGAGAGCCAAAGTGACAGGGTCTGCTTGTGTGTCCTGTTAGGAGGTTTCAGACAAGCTATGCCTTTCATGCCTAGCTTCTTTACTTTGAGAGTTATTGCTGGACGTTTAGCATGTTTTGAACTGCAGTCTGCTAGGGCCGAGAAAAGCACCGTAGGAGGTTCCAGGCATGTTCCCTCTTTCCAGGCAAAGGAAAAGGCTGAGAGCCAAAGTGACAGGGTCTGCTTGTGTGTCCTGTTAGGAGGTTTCAGACAAGCTATGCCTTTCATGCCTAGCTTCTTTACTTTGGGAGTTATTGCTGGACGTTTAGCATGTTTTGAACTGCAGTCTGCTAGGGCCGAGAAAAGCACCGTAGGAGCTTCCAGGCATGTTCCCTCTTTCCAGGCAAAGGAAAAGGCTGAGAGCCAAAGTGACAGGGTCTGCTTGTGTGTCCTGTTAGGAGGTTTCAGACAAGCTATGCCTTTCAGTCCTAGCTTCTTTACTTTGGGAGTTATTGCTGGACGTTTAGCATGTTTTGAACTGCAGTCTGCTAGGGCCGAGAAAAGCACTGTAGGAGGTAGCAGGTATGTTCCTTCTTTCCAGGCAAAGGAAAAGGCTGAGAGCCAAAGTGACAGGGTCTGCTTGTGTGTCCTGTTAGGAGGTTTCAGACAAGCTATGCCTTTCAGTCCTAGCTTCTTTACTTTGGGAGTTATTGCTGGACGTTTAGCATGTTTTGAACTGCAGTCTGCTAGGGCCGAGAAAAGCACCGTAGGAGGTTCCAGGCATGTTCCCTCTTTCCAGGCAAAGGAAAAGGCTGAGAGCCAAAGTGACAGGGTCTGCTTGTGTGTCCTGTTAGGAGGTTTCAGACAAGCTATGCCTTTCATGCCTAGCTTCTTTACTTTGGGAGTTATTGCTGGACGTTTAGCATGTTTTGAACTGCAGTCTGCTAGGGCCGAGAAAAGCACTGTAGGAGGTAGCAGGTATGTTCCTTCTTTCCAGGCAAAGGAAAAGGCTGAGAGCCAAAGTGACAGGGTCTGCTTGTGTGTCCTGTTAGGAGGTTTCAGACAAGCTATGCCTTTCATGCCTAGCTTCTTTACTTTGGGAGTTATTGCTGGACGTTTAGCATGTTTTGAACTGCAGTCTGCTAGGGCCGAGAAAAGCACTGTAGTAGGTAGCAGGTATGTTCCTTCTTTCCAGGCAAAGGAAAAGGCTGAGAGCCAAAGTGACAGGGTCTGCTTGTGTGTCCTGTTAGGAGGTTTCAGACAAGCTATGCCTTTCAGTCCTAGCTTCTTTACTTTGGGAGTTATTGCTGGACGTTTAGCATGTTTTGAACTGCAGTCTGCTAGGGCCGAGAAAAGCACCGTAGGAGGTTCCAGGCATGTTCCCTCTTTCCAGGCAAAGGAAAAGGCTGAGAGCCAAAGTGACAGGGTCTGCTTGTGTGTCCTGTTAGGAGGTTTCAGACAAGCTATGCCTTTCATGCCTAGCTTCTTTACTTTGGGAGTTATTGCTGGACGTTTAGCATGTTTTGAACTGCAGTCTGCTAGGGCCGAGAAAAGCACCGTAGGAGGTTCCAGGCATGTTCCCTCTTTCCAGGCAAAGGAAAAGGCTGAGAGCCAAAGTGACAGGGTCTGCTTGTGTGTCCTGTTAGGAGGTTTCAGACAAGCTATGCCTTTCATGCCTAGCTTCTTTACTTTGGGAGTTATTGCTGGACGTTTAGCATGTTTTGAACTGCAGTCTGCTAGGGCCGAGAAAAGCACTGTAGGAGGTAGCAGGTATGTTCCTTCTTTCCAGGCAAAGGAAAAGGCTGAGAGCCAAAGTGACAGGGTCTGCTTGTGTGTCCTGTTAGGAGGTTTCAGACAAGCTATGCCTTTCAGTCCTAGCTTCTTTACTTTGGGAGTTATTGCTGGACGTTTAGCATGTTTTGAACTGCAGTCTGCTAGGGCCGAGAAAAGCACTGTAGGAGGTAGCAGGTATGTTCCTTCTTTCCAGGCAAAGGAAAAGGCTGAGAGCCAAAGTGACAGGGTCTGCTTGTGTGTCCTGTTAGGAGGTTTCAGACACGCTATGCCTTTCAGTCCTAGCTTCTTTACTTTGGGAGTTATTGCTGGACGTTTAGCATGTTTTGAACTGCAGTCTGCTAGGGCCGAGAAAAGCACCGTAGGAGGTTCCAGGCATGTTCCCTCTTTCCAGGCAAAGGAAAAGGCTGAGAGCCAAAGTGACAGGGTCTGCTTGTGTGTCCTGTTAGGAGGTTTCAGACAAGCTATGCCTTTCATGCCTAGCTTCTTTACTTTGGGAGTTATTGCTGGACGTTTAGCATGTTTTGAACTGCAGTCTGCTAGGGCCGAGAAAAGCACTGTAGGAGGTAGCAGGTATGTTCCTTCTTTCCAGGCAAAGGAAAAGGCTGAGAGCCAAAGTGACAGGGTCTGCTTGTGTGTCCTGTTAGGAGGTTTCAGACAAGCTATGCCTTTCAGTCCTAGCTTCTTTACTTTGGGAGTTATTGCTGGACGTTTAGCATGTTTTGAACTGCAGTCTGCTAGGGCCGAGAAAAGCACCGTAGGAGCTTCCAGGCATGTTCCCTCTTTCCAGGCAAAGGAAAAGGCTGAGAGCCAAAGTGACAAGGTCTGCTTGTGTGTCCTGTTAGGAGGTTTCAGACAAGCTATGCCTTTCAGTCCTAGCTTCTTTACTTTGGGAGTTATTGCTGGACGTTTAGAATGTTTTGAACTGCAGTCTGCTAGGGCCGAGAAAAGCACCGTAGGAGCTTCCAGGCATGTTCCCTCTTTCCATGCAAAGGAAAAGGCTGAGAGCCAAAGTGACAGGGTCTGCTTGTGTGTCCTGTTAGGAGGTTTCAGACAAGCTATGCCTTTCATGCCTAGCTTCTTTACTTTGAGAGTTATTGCTGGACGTTTAGCAAGTTTTGAACTGCAGTCTGCTAGGGCCGAGAAAAGCACCGTAGGAGGTTCCAGGCATGTTCCCTCTTTCCAGGCAAAGGAAAAGGCTGAGAGCCAAAGTGACAGGGTCTGCTTGTGTGTCCTGTTAGGAGGTTTCAGACAAGCTATGCCTTTCATGCCTAGCTTCTTTACTTTGGGAGTTATTGCTGGACGTTTAGCATGTTTTGAACTGCAGTCTGCTAGGGCCGAGAAAAGCACCGTAGGAGCTTCCAGGCATGTTCCCTCTTTCCAGGCAAAGGAAAAGGCTGAGAGCCAAAGTGACAGGGTCTGCTTGTGTGTACTGTTAGGAGGTTTCAGACAAGCTATGCCTTTCAGTCCTAGCTTCTTTACTTTGGGAGTTATTGCTGGACGTTTAGCATGTTTTGAACTGCAGTCTGCTAGGGCCGAGAAAAGCACTGTAGGAGGTAGCAGGTATGTTCCTTCTTTCCAGGCAAAGGAAAAGGCTGAGAGCCAAAGTGACAGGGTCTGCTTGTGTGTCCTGTTAGGAGGTTTCAGACAAGCTATGCCTTTCATGCCTAGCTTCTTTACTTTGGGAGTTATTGCTGGACGTTTAGCATGTTTTGAACTGCAGTCTGCTAGGGCCGAGAAAAGCACCGTAGGAGGTTCCAGGCATGTTCCCTCTTTCCAGGCAAAGGAAAAGGCTGAGAGCCAAAGTGACAGGGTCTGCTTGTGTGTCCTGTTAGGAGGTTTCAGACAAGCTATGCCTTTCAGTCCTAGCTTCTTTACTTTGGGAGTTATTGCTGGACGTTTAGCATGTTTTGAACTGCAGTCTGCTAGGGCCGAGAAAAGCACTGTAGGAGGTAGCAGGTATGTTCCTTCTTTCCAGGCAAAGGAAAAGGCTGAGAGCCAAAGTGACAGGGTCTGCTTGTGTGTCCTGTTAGGAGGTTTCAGACAAGCTATGCCTTTCATGCCTAGCTTCTTTACTTTGGGAGTTATTGCTGGACGTTTAGCATGTTTTGAACTGCAGTCTGCTAGGGCCGAGAAAAGCACCGTAGGAGGTTCCAGGCATGTTCCCTCTTTCCAGGCAAAGGAAAAGGCTGAGAGCCAAAGTGACAGGGTCTGCTTGTGTGTCCTGTTAGGAGGTTTCAGACAAGCTATGCCTTTCAGTCCTAGCTTCTTTACTTTGGGAGTTATTGCTGGACGTTTAGCATGTTTTGAACTGCAGTCTGCTAGGGCCGAGAAAAGCACCGTAGGAGGTTCCAGGCATGTTCCCTCTTTCCAGGCAAAGGAAAAGGCTGAGAGCCAAAGTGACAGGGTCTGCTTGTGTGTCCTGTTAGGAGGTTTCAGACAAGCTATGCCTTTCATGCCTAGCTTCTTTACTTTGGGAGTTATTGCTGGACGTTTAGCATGTTTTGAACTGCAGTCTGCTAGGGCCGAGAAAAGCACCGTAGGAGGTTCCAGGCATGTTCCCTCTTTCCAGGCAAAGGAAAAGGCTGAGAGCCAAAGTGACAGGGTCTGCTTGTGTGTCCTGTTAGGAGGTTTCAGACAAGCTATGCCTTTCATGCCTAGCTTCTTTACTTTGGGAGTTATTGCTGGACGTTTAGCATGTTTTGAACTGCAGTCTGCTAGGGCCGAGAAAAGCACTGTAGGAGGTAGCAGGTATGTTCCTTCTTTCCAGGCAAAGGAAAAGGCTGAGAGCCAAAGTGACAGGGTCTGCTTGTGTGTCCTGTTAGGAGGTTTCAGACAAGCTATGCCTTTCAGTCCTAGCTTCTTTACTTTGGGAGTTATTGCTGGACGTTTAGCATGTTTTGAACTGCAGTCTGCTAGGGCCGAGAAAAGCACTGTAGGAGGTAGCAGGTATGTTCCTTCTTTCCAGGCAAAGGAAAAGGCTGAGAGCCAAAGTGACAGGGTCTGCTTGTGTGTCCTGTTAGGAGGTTTCAGACAAGCTATGCCTTTCAGTCCTAGCTTCTTTACTTTGGGAGTTATTGCTGGACGTTTAGCATGTTTTGAACTGCAGTCTGCTAGGGCCGAGAAAAGCACCGTAGGAGGTTCCAGGCATGTTCCCTCTTTCCAGGCAAAGGAAAAGGCTGAGAGCCAAAGTGACAGGGTCTGCTTGTGTGTCCTGTTAGGAGGTTTCAGACAAGCTATGCCTTTCATGCCTAGCTTCTTTACTTTGGGAGTTATTGCTGGACGTTTAGCATGTTTTGAACTGCAGTCTGCTAGGGCCGAGAAAAGCACTGTAGTAGGTAGCAGGTATGTTCCTTCTTTCCAGGCAAAGGAAAAGGCTGAGAGCCAAAGTGACAGGGTCTGCTTGTGTGTCCTGTTAGGAGGTTTCAGACAAGCTATGCCTTTCAGTCCTAGCTTCTTTACTTTGGGAGTTATTGCTGGACGTTTAGCATGTTTTGAACTGCAGTCTGCTAGGGCCGAGAAAAGCACTGTAGGAGGTAGCAGGTATGTTCCTTCTTTCCAGGCAAAGGAAAAGGCTGAGAGCCAAAGTGACAGGGTCTGCTTGTGTGTCCTGTTAGGAGGTTTCAGACAAGCTATGCCTTTCAGTCCTAGCTTCTTTACTTTGGGAGTTATTGCTGGACGTTTAGCATGTTTTGAACTGCAGTCTGCTAGGGCCGAGAAAAGCACCGTAGGAGGTTCCAGGCATGTTCCCTCTTTCCAGGCAAAGGAAAAGGCTGAGAGCCAAAGTGACAGGGTCTGCTTGTGTGTCCTGTTAGGAGGTTTCAGACAAGCTATGCCTTTCATGCCTAGCTTCTTTACTTTGGGAGTTATTGCTGGACGTTTAGCATGTTTTGAACTGCAGTCTGCTAGGGCCGAGAAAAGCACTGTAGGAGGTAGCAGGTATGTTCCTTCTTTCCAGGCAAAGGAAAAGGCTGAGAGCCAAAGTGACAGGGTCTGCTTGTGTGTCCTGTTAGGAGGTTTCAGACAAGCTATGCCTTTCAGTCCTAGCTTCTTTACTTTGGGAGTTATTGCTGGACGTTTAGCATGTTTTGAACTGCAGTCTGCTAGGGCCGAGAAAAGCACCGTAGGAGGTTCCAGGCATGTTCCCTCTTTCCAGGCAAAGGAAAAGGCTGAGAGCCAAAGTGACAGGGTCTGCTTGTGTGTCCTGTTAGGAGGTTTCAGACAAGCTATGCCTTTCATGCCTAGCTTCTTTACTTTGGGAGTTATTGCTGGACGTTTAGCATGTTTTGAACTGCAGTCTGCTAGGGCCGAGAAAAGCACTGTAGGAGGTAGCAGGTATGTTCCTTCTTTCCAGGTAAAGGAAAAGGCTGAGAGCCAAAGTGACAGGGTCTGCTTGTGTGTCCTGTTAGGAGGTTTCAGACAAGCTATGCCTTTCAGTCCTAGCTTCTTTACTTTGGGAGTTATTGCTGGACGTTTAGCATGTTTTGAACTGCAGTCTGCTAGGGCCGAGAAAAGCACCGTAGGAGCTTCCAGGCATGTTCCCTCTTTCCAGGCAAAGGAAAAGGCTGAGAGCCAAAGTGACAGGGTCTGCTTGTGTGTCCTGTTAGGAGGTTTCAGACAAGCTATGCCTTTCAGTCCTAGCTTCTTTACTTTGGGAGTTATTGCTGGACGTTTAGCATGTTTTGAACTGCAGTCTGCTAGGGCCGAGAAAAGCACCGTAGGACCTTCCAGGCATGTTCCCTCTTTCCAGGCAAAGGAAAAGGCTGAGAGCCAAAGTGACAGGGTCTTCTTGTGTGTCCTGTTAGGAGGTTTCAGACAAGCTATGCCTTTCATGCCTAGCTTCTTTACTTTGGGAGTTATTGCTGGACGTTTAGCATGTTTTGAACTGCAGTCTGCTAGGGCCGAGAAAAGCACTGTAGGAGGTAGCAGGTATGTTCCTTCTTTCCAGGCAAAGGAAAAGGCTGAAAGCCAAAGTGACAGGGTCTGCTTGTGTGTCCTGTTAGGAGGTTTCAGACAAGCTATGCCTTTCAGTCCTAGCTTCTTTACTTTGGGAGTTATTGCTGGACGTTTAGCATGTTTTGAACTGCAGTCTGCTAGGGCCGAGAAAAGCACTGTAGGAGGTAGCAGGTATGTTCCTTCTTTCCAGGCAAAGGAAAAGGCTGAGAGCCAAAGTGACAGGGTCTGCTTGTGTGTCCTGTTAGGAGGTTTCAGACAAGCTATGCCTTTCAGTCCTAGCTTCTTTACTTTGGGAGTTATTGCTGGACGTTTAGCATGTTTTGAACTGCAGTCTGCTAGGGCCGAGAAAAGCACCGTAGGAGGTTCCAGGCATGTTCCCTCTTTCCAGGCAAAGGAAAAGGCTGAGAGCCAAAGTGACAGGGTCTGCTTGTGTGTCCTGTTAGGAGGTTTCAGACAAGCTATGCCTTTCAGTCCTAGCTTCTTTACTTTGGGAGTTATTGCTGGACGTTTAGCATGTTTTGAACTGCAGTCTGCTAGGGCCGAGAAAAGCACCGTAGGAGGTTCCAGGCATGTTCCCTCTTTCCAGGCAAAGGAAAAGGCTGAGAGCCAAAGTGACAGGGTCTGCTTGTGTGTCCTGTTAGGAGGTTTCAGACAAGCTATGCCTTTCATGCCTAGCTTCTTTACTTTGAGAGTTATTGCTGGACGTTTAGCAAGTTTTGAACTGCAGTCTGCTAGGGCCGAGAAAAGCACCGTAGGAGGTTCCAGGCATGTTCCCTCTTTCCAGGCAAAGGAAAAGGCTGAGAGCCAAAGTGACAGGGTCTGCTTGTGTGTCCTGTTAGGAGGTTTCAGACAAGCTATGCCTTTCATGCCTAGCTTCTTTACTTTGGGAGTTATTGCTGGACGTTTAGCATGTTTTGAACTGCAGTCTGCTAGGGCCGAGAAAAGCACCGTAGGAGCTTCCAGGCATGTTCCCTCTTTCCAGGCAAAGGAAAAGGCTGAGAGCCAAAGTGACAGGGTCTGCTTGTGTGTCCTGTTAGGAGGTTTCAGACAAGCTATGCCTTTCAGTCCTAGCTTCTTTACTTTGGGAGTTATTGCTGGACGTTTAGCATGTTTTGAACTGCAGTCTGCTAGGGCCGAGAAAAGCACTGTAGGAGGTAGCAGGTATGTTCCTTCTTTCCAGGCAAAGGAAAAGGCTGAGAGCCAAAGTGACAGGGTCTGCTTGTGTGTCCTGTTAGGAGGTTTCAGACAAGCTATGCCTTTCATGCCTAGCTTCTTTACTTTGGGAGTTATTGCTGGACGTTTAGCATGTTTTGAACTGCAGTCTGCTAGGGCCGAGAAAAGCACCGTAGGAGGTTCCAGGCATGTTCCCTCTTTCCAGGCAAAGGAAAAGGCTGAGAGCCAAAGTGACAGGGTCTGCTTGTGTGTCCTGTTAGGAGGTTTCAGACAAGCTATGCCTTTCATGCCTAGCTTCTTTACTTTGGGAGTTATTGCTGGACGTTTAGCATGTTTTGAACTGCAGTCTGCTAGGGCCGAGAAAAGCACTGTAGTAGGTAGCAGGTATGTTCCTTCTTTCCAGGCAAAGGAAAAGGCTGAGAGCCAAAGTGACAGGGTCTGCTTGTGTGTCCTGTTAGGAGGTTTCAGACAAGCTATGCCTTTCATGCCTAGCTTCTTTACTTTGGGAGTTATTGCTGGACGTTTAGCATGTTTTGAACTGCAGTCTGCTAGGGCCGAGAAAAGCACCGTAGGAGGTTCCAGGCATGTTCCCTCTTTCCAGGCAAAGGAAAAGGCTGAGAGCCAAAGTGACAGGGTCTGCTTGTGTGTCCTGTTAGGAGGTTTCAGACAAGCTATGCCTTTCATGCCTAGCTTCTTTACTTTGGGAGTTATTGCTGGACGTTTAGCATGTTTTGAACTGCAGTCTGCTAGGGCCGAGAAAAGCACCGTAGGAGGTTCCAGGCATGTTCCCTCTTTCCAGGCAAAGGAAAAGGCTGAGAGCCAAAGTGACAGGGTCTGCTTGTGTGTCCTGTTAGGAGGTTTCAGACAAGCTATGCCTTTCATGCCTAGCTTCTTTACTTTGGGAGTTATTGCTGGACGTTTAGCATGTTTTGAACTGCAGTCTGCTAGGGCCGAGAAAAGCACTGTAGGAGGTAGCAGGTATGTTCCTTCTTTCCAGGCAAAGGAAAAGGCTGAGAGCCAAAGTGACAGGGTCTGCTTGTGTGTCCTGTTAGGAGGTTTCAGACAAGCTATGCCTTTCAGTCCTAGCTTCTTTACTTTGGGAGTTATTGCTGGACGTTTAGCATGTTTTGAACTGCAGTCTGCTAGGGCCGAGAAAAGCACTGTAGGAGGTAGCAGGTATGTTCCTTCTTTCCAGGCAAAGGAAAAGGCTGAGAGCCAAAGTGACAGGGTCTGCTTGTGTGTCCTGTTAGGAGGTTTCAGACAAGCTATGCCTTTCAGTCCTAGCTTCTTTACTTTGGGAGTTATTGCTGGACGTTTAGCATGTTTTGAACTGCAGTCTGCTAGGGCCGAGAAAAGCACCGTAGGAGGTTCCAGGCATGTTCCCTCTTTCCAGGCAAAGGAAAAGGCTGAGAGCCAAAGTGACAGGGTCTGCTTGTGTGTCCTGTTAGGAGGTTTCAGACAAGCTATGCCTTTCATGCCTAGCTTCTTTACTTTGGGAGTTATTGCTGGACGTTTAGCATGTTTTGAACTGCAGTCTGCTAGGGCCGAGAAAAGCACTGTAGTAGGTAGCAGGTATGTTCCTTCTTTCCAGGCAAAGGAAAAGGCTGAGAGCCAAAGTGACAGGGTCTGCTTGTGTGTCCTGTTAGGAGGTTTCAGACAAGCTATGCCTTTCAGTCCTAGCTTCTTTACTTTGGGAGTTATTGCTGGACGTTTAGCATGTTTTGAACTGCAGTCTGCTAGGGCCGAGAAAAGCACCGTAGGAGGTTCCAGGCATGTTCCCTCTTTCCAGGCAAAGGAAAAGGCTGAGAGCCAAAGTGACAGGGTCTGCTTGTGTGTCCTGTTAGGAGGTTTCAGACAAGCTATGCCTTTCATGCCTAGCTTCTTTACTTTGGGAGTTATTGCTGGACGTTTAGCATGTTTTGAACTGCAGTCTGCTAGGGCCGAGAAAAGCACCGTAGGAGCTTCCAGGCATGTTCCCTCTTTCCAGGCAAAGGAAAAGGCTGAGAGCCAAAGTGACAGGGTCTGCTTGTGTGTCCTGTTAGGAGGTTTCAGACAAGCTATGCCTTTCAGTCCTAGCTTCTTTACTTTGGGAGTTATTGCTGGACGTTTAGCATGTTTTGAACTGCAGTCTGCTAGGGCCGAGAAAAGCACTGTAGGCGGTAGCAGGTATGTTCCTTCTTTCCAGGCAAAGGAAAAGGCTGAGAGCCAAAGTGACAGGGTCTGCTTGTGTGTCCTGTTAGGAGGTTTCAGACAAGCTATGCCTTTCAGTCCTAGCTTCTTTACTTTGGGAGTTATTGCTGGACGTTTAGCATGTTTTGAACTGCAGTCTGCTAGGGCCGAGAAAAGCACCGTAGGAGGTTCCAGGCATGTTCCCTCTTTCCAGGCAAAGGAAAAGGCTGAGAGCCAAAGTGACAGGGTCTGCTTGTGTGTCCTGTTAGGAGGTTTCAGACAAGCTATGCCTTTCATGCCTAGCTTCTTTACTTTGGGAGTTATTGCTGGACGTTTAGCATGTTTTGAACTGCAGTCTGCTAGGGCCGAGAAAAGCACTGTAGGAGGTAGCAGGTATGTTCCTTCTTTCCAGGTAAAGGAAAAGGCTGAGAGCCAAAGTGACAGGGTCTGCTTGTGTGTCCTGTTAGGAGGTTTCAGACAAGCAATGCCTTTCAGTCCTAGCTTCTTTACTTTGGGAGTTATTGCTGGACGTTTAGCATGTTTTGAACTGCAGTCTGCTAGGGCCGAGAAAAGCACCGTAGGAGGTTCCAGGCATGTTCCCTCTTTCCAGGCAAAGGAAAAGGCTGAGAGCCAAAGTGACAGGGTCTGCTTGTGTGCCCTGTTAGGAGGTTTCAGACAAGCTATGCCTTTCATGCCTAGCTTCTTTACTTTGGGAGTTATTGCTGGACATTTAGCATGTTTTGAACTGCAGTCTGCTAGGGCCGAGAAAAGCACCGTAGGAGCTTCCAGGCATGTTCCCTCTTTCCAGGCAAAGGAAAAGGCTGAGAGCCAAAGTGACAGGGTCTGCTTGTGTGTCCTGTTAGGAGGTTTCAGACAAGCTATGCCTTTCATGCCTAGCTTCTTTACTTTGGGAGTTATTGCTGGACGTTTAGCATGTTTTGAACTGCAGTCTGCTAGGGCCGAGAAAAGCACCGTAGGAGGTTCCAGGCATGTTCCCTCTTTCCAGGCAAAGGAAAAGGCTGAGAGCCAAAGTGACAGGGTCTGCTTGTGTGTCCTGTTAGGAGGTTTCAGACAAGCTATGCCTTTCAGTCCTAGCTTCTTTACTTTGGGAGTTATTGCTGGACGTTTAGCATGTTTTGAACTGCAGTCTGCTAGGGCCGAGAAAAGCACCGTAGGAGCTTCCAGGCATGTTCCCTCTTTCCAGGCAAAGGAAAAGGCTGAGAGCCAAAGTGACAGGGTCTGCTTGTGTGTCCTGTTAGGAGGTTTCAGACAAGCTATGCCTTTCATGCCTAGCTTCTTTACTTTGGGAGTTATTGCTGGACGTTTAGCATGTTTTGAACTGCAGTCTGCTAGGGCCGAGAAAAGCACTGTAGGAGGTAGCAGGTATGTTCCTTCTTTCCAGGCAAAGGAAAAGGCTGAGAGCCAAAGTGACAGGGTCTGCTTGTGTGTCCTGTTAGGAGGTTTCAGACAAGCTATGCCTTTCATGCCTAGCTTCTTTACTTTGGGAGTTATTGCTGGACGTTTAGCATGTTTTGAACTGCAGTCTGCTAGGGCCGAGAAAAGCACCGTAGGAGGTTCCAGGCATGTTCCCTCTTTCCAGGCAAAGGAAAAGGCTGAGAGCCAAAGTGACAGGGTCTGCTTGTGTGTCCTGTTAGGAGGTTTCAGACAAGCTATGCCTTTCAGTCCTAGCTTCTTTACTTTGGGAGTTATTGCTGGACGTTTAGCATGTTTTGAACTGCAGTCTGCTAGGGCTGAGAAAAGCACCGTAGGAGGTTCCAGGCATGTTCCCTCTTTCCAGGCAAAGGAAAAGGCTGAGAGCCAAAGTGACAGGGTCTGCTTGTGTGTCCTGTTAGGAGGTTTCAGACAAGCTATGCCTTTCAGTCCTAGCTTCTTTACTTTGGGAGTTATTGCTGGACGTTTAGCATGTTTTGAACTGCAGTCTGCTAGGGCCGAGAAAAGCACCGTAGGAGGTTCCAGGCATGTTCCCTCTTTCCAGGCAAAGGAAAAGGCTGAGAGCCAAAGTGACAGGGTCTGCTTGTGTGTCCTGTTAGGAGGTTTCAGACAAGCTATGCCTTTCATGCCTAGCTTCTTTACTTTGGGAGTTATTGCTGGACGTTTAGCATGTTTTGAACTGCAGTCTGCTAGGGCCGAGAAAAGCACTGTAGGAGGTAGCAGGTATGTTCCTTCTTTCCAGGCAAAGGAAAAGGCTGAGAGCCAAAGTGACAGGGTCTGCTTGTGTGTCCTGTTAGGAGGTTTCAGACAAGCTATGCCTTTCAGTCCTAGCTTCTTTACTTTGGGAGTTATTGCTGGACGTTTAGCATGTTTTGAACTGCAGTCTGCTAGGGCCGAGAAAAGCACCGTAGGAGCTTCCAGGCATGTTCCCTCTTTCCAGGCAAAGGAAAAGGCTGAGAGCCAAAGTGACAGGGTCTGCTTGTGTGCCCTGTTAGGAGGTTTCAGACAAGCTATGCCTTTCATGCCTAGCTTCTTTACTTTGGGAGTTATTGCTGGACATTTAGCATGTTTTGAACTGCAGTCTGCTAGGGCCGAGAAAAGCACCGTAGGAGCTTCCAGGCATGTTCCCTCTTTCCAGGCAAAGGAAAAGGCTGAGAGCCAAAGTGACAGGGTCTGCTTGTGTGTCCTGTTAGGAGGTTTCAGACAAGCTATGCCTTTCATGCCTAGCTTCTTTACTTTGGGAGTTATTGCTGGACGTTTAGCATGTTTTGAACTGCAGTCTGCTAGGGCCGAGAAAAGCACCGTAGGAGGTTCCAGGCATGTTCCCTCTTTCCAGGCAAAGGAAAAGGCTGAGAGCCAAAGTGACAGGGTCTGCTTGTGTGTCCTGTTAGGAGGTTTCAGACAAGCTATGCCTTTCATGCCTAGCTTCTTTACTTTGGGAGTTATTGCTGGACGTTTAGCATGTTTTGAACTGCAGTCTGCTAGGGCCGAGAAAAGCACTGTAGGAGGTAGCAGGTATGTTCCTTCTTTCCAGGCAAAGGAAAAGGCTGAGAGCCAAAGTGACAGGGTCTGCTTGTGTGTCCTGTTAGGAGGTTTCAGACAAGCTATGCCTTTCATGCCTAGCTTCTTTACTTTGGGAGTTATTGCTGGACGTTTAGCATGTTTTGAACTGCAGTCTGCTAGGGCCGAGAAAAGCACCGTAGGAGGTTCCAGGCATGTTCCCTCTTTCCAGGCAAAGGAAAAGGCTGAGAGCCAAAGTGACAGGGTCTGCTTGTGTGTCCTGTTAGGAGGTTTCAGACAAGCTATGCCTTTCATGCCTAGCTTCTTTACTTTGGGAGTTATTGCTGGACGTTTAGCATGTTTTGAACTGCAGTCTGCTAGGGCCGAGAAAAGCACCGTAGGAGGTTCCAGGCATGTTCCCTCTTTCCAGGCAAAGGAAAAGGCTGAGAGCCAAAGTGACAGGGTCTGCTTGTGTGTCCTGTTAGGAGGTTTCAGACAAGCTATGCCTTTCATGCCTAGCTTCTTTACTTTGGGAGTTATTGCTGGACGTTTAGCATGTTTTGAACTGCAGTCTGCTAGGGCCGAGAAAAGCACTGTAGGAGGTAGCAGGTATGTTCCTTCTTTCCAGGCAAAGGAAAAGGCTGAGAGCCAAAGTGACAGGGTCTGCTTGTGTGTCCTGTTAGGAGGTTTCAGACAAGCTATGCCTTTCATGCCTAGCTTCTTTACTTTGGGAGTTATTGCTGGACGTTTAGCATGTTTTGAACTGCAGTCTGCTAGGGCCGGGAAAAGCACCGTAGGAGGTTCCAGGCATGTTCCCTCTTTCCAGGCAAAGGAAAAGGCTGAGAGCCAAAGTGACAGGGTCTGCTTGTGTGTCCTGTTAGGAGGTTTCAGACAAGCTATGCCTTTCATGCCTAGCTTCTTTACTTTGGGAGTTATTGCTGGACGTTTAGCATGTTTTGAACTGCAGTCTGCTAGGGCTGAGAAAAGCACCGTAGGAGGTTCAAGGCATGTTCCCTCTTTCCAGGCAAAGGAAAAGGCTGAGAGCCAAAGTGACAGGGTCTGCTTGTGTGTCCTGTTAGGAGGTTTCAGACAAGCTATGCCTTTCATGCCTAGCTTCTTTACTTTGGGAGTTATTGCTGGACGTTTAGCATGTTTTGAACTGCAGTCTGCTAGGGCCGAGAAAAGCACCGTAGGAGGTTCCAGGCATGTTCCCTCTTTCCAGGCAAAGGAAAAGGCTGAGAGCCAAAGTGACAGGGTCTGCTTGTGTGTCCTGTTAGGAGGTTTCAGACAAGCTATGCCTTTCAGTCCTAGCTTCTTTACTTTGGGAGTTATTGCTGGACGTTTAGCATGTTTTGAACTGCAGTCTGCTAGGGCCGAGAAAAGCACTGTAGGAGGTAGCAGGTATGTTCCTTCTTTCCAGGCAAAGGAAAAGGCTGAGAGCCAAAGTGACAGGGTCTGCTTGTGTGTCCTGTTAGGAGGTTTCAGACAAGCTATGCCTTTCAGTCCTAGCTTCTTTACTTTGGGAGTTATTGCTGGACGTTTAGCATGTTTTGAACTGCAGTCTGCTAGGGCCGAGAAAAGCACCGTAGGAGCTTCCAGGCATGTTCCCTCTTTCCAGGCAAAGGAAAAGGCTGAGAGCCAAAGTGACAGGGTCTGCTTGTGTGTCCTGTTAGGAGGTTTCAGACAAGCTATGCCTTTCATGCCTAGCTTCTTTACTTTGGGAGTTATTGCTGGACGTTTAGCATGTTTTGAACTGCAGTCTGCTAGGGCCGAGAAAAGCACTGTAGGAGGTAGCAGGTATGTTCCTTCTTTCCAGGTAAAGGAAAAGGCTGAGAGCCAAAGTGACAGGGTCTGCTTGTGTGTCCTGTTAGGAGGTTTCAGACAAGCTATGCCTTTCATGCCTAGCTTCTTTACTTTGGGAGTTATTGCTGGACGTTTAGCATGTTTTGAACTGCAGTCTGCTAGGGCCGAGAAAAGCACCGTAGGAGGTTCCAGGCATGTTCCCTCTTTCCAGGCAAAGGAAAAGGCTGAGAGCCAAAGTGACAGGGTCTGCTTGTGTGTCCTGTTAGGAGGTTTCAGACAAGCTATGCCTTTCATGCCTAGCTTCTTTACTTTGGGAGTTATTGCTGGACGTTTAGCATGTTTTGAACTGCAGTCTGCTAGGGCCGAGAAAAGCACCGTAGGAGCTTCCAGGCATGTTCCCTCTTTCCAGGCAAAGGAAAAGGCTGAGAGCCAAAGTGACAGGGTCTGCTTGTGTGTCCTGTTAGGAGGTTTCAGACAAGCTATGCCTTTCATGCCTAGCTTCTTTACTTTGGGAGTTATTGCTGGACGTTTAGCATGTTTTGAACTGCAGTCTGCTAGGGCCGAGAAAAGCACCGTAGGAGCTTCCAGGCATGTTCCCTCTTTCCATGCAAAGGAAAAGGCTGAGAGCCAAAGTGACAGGGTCTGCTTGTGTGTCCTGTTAGGAGGTTTCAGACAAGCTATGCCTTTCAGTCCTAGCTTCTTTACTTTGGGAGTTATTGCTGGACGTTTAGCATGTTTTGAACTGCAGTCTGCTAGGGCCGAGAAAAGCACTGTAGGAGGTAGCAGGTATGTTCCTTCTTTCCAGGCAAAGGAAAAGGCTGAGAGCCAAAGTGACAGGGTCTGCTTGTGTGTCCTGTTAGGAGGTTTCAGACAAGCTATGCCTTTCAGTCCTAGCTTCTTTACTTTGGGAGTTATTGCTGGACGTTTAGCATGTTTTGAACTGCAGTCTGCTAGGGCCGAGAAAAGCACTGTAGGAGGTAGCAGGTATGTTCCTTCTTTCCAGGCAAAGGAAAAGGCTGAGAGCCAAAGTGACAGGGTCTGCTTGTGTGTCCTGTTAGGAGGTTTCAGACAAGCTATGCCTTTCAGTCCTAGCTTCTTTACTTTGGGAGTTATTGCTGGACATTTAGCATGTTTTGAACTGCAGTCTGCTAGGGCCGAGAAAAGCACCGTAGGAGGTAGCAGGTATGTTCCCTCTTTCCAGGCAAAGGAAAAGGCTGAGAGCCAAAGTGACAGGGTCTGCTTGTGTGTCCTGTTAGGAGGTTTCAGACAAGCTATGCCTTTCATGCCTAGCTTCTTTACTTTGGGAGTTATTGCTGGACGTTTAGCATGTTTTGAACTGCAGTCTGCTAGGGCCGAGAAAAGCACCGTAGGAGGTTCCAGGCATGTTCCCTCTTTCCAGGCAAAGGAAAAGACTGAGAGCCAAAGTGACAAGGTCTGCTTGTGTGTCCTGTTAGGAGGTTTCAGACAAGCTATGCCTTTCAGTCCTAGCTTCTTTACTTTGGGAGTTATTGCTGGACGTTTAGCATGTTTTGAACTGCAGTCTGCTAGGGCCGAGAAAAGCACCGTAGGA
Source organism: Rallus limicola (assembly GCA_022605955.1). NCBI lineage: Eukaryota > Metazoa > Chordata > Aves > Gruiformes > Rallidae > Rallus > Rallus limicola. Next base: position 64,938 of record JAKCOZ010000800.1, read on the forward strand.
GCTTCCAGGCATGTTCCCTCTTTCCATGCAAAGGAAAAGGCTGAGAGCCAAAGTGACAGGGTCTGCTTGTGTGTCCTGTTAGGAGGTTTCAGACAAGCTATGCCTTTCATGCCTAGCTTCTTTACTTTGAGAGTTATTGCTGGACGTTTAGCAAGTTTTGAACTGCAGTCTGCTAGGGCCGAGAAAAGCACCGTAGGAGGTTCCAGGCATGTTCCCTCTTTCCAGGCAAAGGAAAAGGCTGAGAGCCAAAGTGACAGGGTCTGCTTGTGTGTCCTGTTAGGAGGTTTCAGACAAGCTATGCCTTTCATGCCTAGCTTCTTTACTTTGGGAGTTATTGCTGGACGTTTAGCATGTTTTGAACTGCAGTCTGCTAGGGCCGAGAAAAGCACTGTAGTAGGTAGCAGGTATGTTCCTTCTTTCCAGGCAAAGGAAAAGGCTGAGAGCCAAAGTGACAGGGTCTGCTTGTGTGTCCTGTTAGGAGGTTTCAGACAAGCTATGCCTTTCAGTCCTAGCTTCTTTACTTTGGGAGTTATTGCTGGACGTTTAGCATGTTTTGAACTGCAGTCTGCTAGGGCCGAGAAAAGCACCGTAGGAGGTTCCAGGCATGTTCCCTCTTTCCAGGCAAAGGAAAAGGCTGAGAGCCAAAGTGACAGGGTCTGCTTGTGTGTCCTGTTAGGAGGTTTCAGACAAGCTATGCCTTTCATGCCTAGCTTCTTTACTTTGGGAGTTATTGCTGGACGTTTAGCATGTTTTGAACTGCAGTCTGCTAGGGCCGAGAAAAGCACCGTAGGAGCTTCCAGGCATGTTCCCTCTTTCCAGGCAAAGGAAAAGGCTGAGAGCCAAAGTGACAGGGTCTGCTTGTGTGTCCTGTTAGGAGGTTTCAGACAAGCTATGCCTTTCAGTCCTAGCTTCTTTACTTTGGGAGTTATTGCTGGACGTTTAGCATGTTTTGAACTGCAGTCTGCTAGGGCCGAGAAAAGCACTGTAGGAGGTAGCAGGTATGTTCCTTCTTTCCAGGCAAAGGAAAAGGCTGAGAGCCAAAGTGACAGGGTCTGCTTGTGTGTCCTGTTAGGAGGTTTCAGACAAGCTATGCCTTTCAGTCCTAGCTTCTTTACTTTGGGAGTTATTGCTGGACGTTTAGCATGTTTTGAACTGCAGTCTGCTAGGGCCGAGAAAAGCACCGTAGGAGGTTCCAGGCATGTTCCCTCTTTCCAGGCAAAGGAAAAGGCTGAGAGCCAAAGTGACAGGGTCTGCTTGTGTGTCCTGTTAGGAGGTTTCAGACAAGCTATGCCTTTCATGCCTAGCTTCTTTACTTTGGGAGTTATTGCTGGACGTTTAGCATGTTTTGAACTGCAGTCTGCTAGGGCCGAGAAAAGCACTGTAGGAGGTAGCAGGTATGTTCCTTCTTTCCAGGTAAAGGAAAAGGCTGAGAGCCAAAGTGACAGGGTCTGCTTGTGTGTCCTGTTAGGAGGTTTCAGACAAGCAATGCCTTTCAGTCCTAGCTTCTTTACTTTGGGAGTTATTGCTGGACGTTTAGCATGTTTTGAACTGCAGTCTGCTAGGGCCGAGAAAAGCACCGTAGGAGGTTCCAGGCATGTTCCCTCTTTCCAGGCAAAGGAAAAGGCTGAGAGCCAAAGTGACAGGGTCTGCTTGTGTGCCCTGTTAGGAGGTTTCAGACAAGCTATGCCTTTCATGCCTAGCTTCTTTACTTTGGGAGTTATTGCTGGACATTTAGCATGTTTTGAACTGCAGTCTGCTAGGGCCGAGAAAAGCACCGTAGGAGCTTCCAGGCATGTTCCCTCTTTCCAGGCAAAGGAAAAGGCTGAGAGCCAAAGTGACAGGGTCTGCTTGTGTGTCCTGTTAGGAGGTTTCAGACAAGCTATGCCTTTCATGCCTAGCTTCTTTACTTTGGGAGTTATTGCTGGACGTTTAGCATGTTTTGAACTGCAGTCTGCTAGGGCCGAGAAAAGCACCGTAGGAGGTTCCAGGCATGTTCCCTCTTTCCAGGCAAAGGAAAAGGCTGAGAGCCAAAGTGACAGGGTCTGCTTGTGTGTCCTGTTAGGAGGTTTCAGACAAGCTATGCCTTTCAGTCCTAGCTTCTTTACTTTGGGAGTTATTGCTGGACGTTTAGCATGTTTTGAACTGCAGTCTGCTAGGGCCGAGAAAAGCACCGTAGGAGCTTCCAGGCATGTTCCCTCTTTCCAGGCAAAGGAAAAGGCTGAGAGCCAAAGTGACAGGGTCTGCTTGTGTGTCCTGTTAGGAGGTTTCAGACAAGCTATGCCTTTCATGCCTAGCTTCTTTACTTTGGGAGTTATTGCTGGACGTTTAGCATGTTTTGAACTGCAGTCTGCTAGGGCCGAGAAAAGCACTGTAGTAGGTAGCAGGTATGTTCCTTCTTTCCAGGCAAAGGAAAAGGCTGAGAGCCAAAGTGACAGGGTCTGC
>JAKCOZ010000801.1:0-67123 GCA_022605955.1 Rallus limicola
AGACAAGCTATGCCTTTCAGTCCTAGCTTCTTTACTTTGGGAGTTATTGCTGGACGTTTAGCATGTTTTGAACTGCAGTCTGCTAGGGCCGAGAAAAGCACCGTAGGAGCTTCCAGGCATGTTCCCTCTTTCCAGGCAAAGGAAAAGGCTGAGAGCCAAAGTGACAGGGGTCTGTTTGTGTGTCCTGTTAAGAGGTTTCAGACAAGCTATGCCTTTCAGTCCTAGCTTCTTTACTTTGGGAGTTATTGCTGGACGTTTAGCATGTTTTGAACTGCAGTCTGCTAGGGCCGAGAAAAGCACCGTAGGAGCTTCCAGGCATGTTTCCCTCTTTCCAGGCAAAGGAAAAGGCTGAGAGCCAAAGTGACAGGGTCTGCTTGTGTGTCCTGTTAAGGAGGTTTCAGACAAGCTATGCCTTTCAGTCCTAGCTTCTTTACTTTGGGAGTTATTGCTGGACGTTTAGCATGTTTTGAACTGCAGTCTGCTAGGGCCGAGAAAAGCACCGTAGGAGGCTTCCAGGCATGTTCCCTCTTTCCAGGCAAAGGAAAAGGCTGAGAGCCAAAGTGACAGGGTCTGCTTGTGTGTCCTGTTAGGAGGTTTCAGACAAGCTATGCCTTTCAGTCCTAGCTTCTTTACTTTGGGAGTTATTGCTGGACGTTTAGCATGTTTTGAACTGCAGTCTGCTAGGGCCGAGAAAAGCACCGTAGGAGGCTTCCAGGCATGTTCCCTCTTTCCAGGCAAAGGAAAAGGCTGGAGAGCCAAAGTGACAGGGTCTGCTTGTGTGTCCTGTTAGGAGGTTTCAGACAAGCTATGCCTTTCAGTCCTAGCTTCTTTACTTTGGGAGTTATTGCTGGACGTTTAGCATGTTTTGAACTGCAGTCTGCTAGGGCCGAGAAAAGCACCGTAGGAGCTTCCAGGCATGTTCCCTCTTTCCAGGCAAAGGAAAAGGCTGAGAGCCAAAGTGACAGGGTCTGTTTGTGTGTCCTGTTAGGAGGTTTCAGACAAGCTATGCCTTTCAGTCCTAGCTTCTTTACTTTGGGAGTTATTGCTGGACGTTTAGCATGTTTTGAACTGCAGTCTGCTAGGGCCGAGAAAAGCACCGTAGGAGCTTCCAGGCATGTTCCCTCTTTCCAGGCAAAGGAAAAGGCTGAGAGCCAAAGTGACAGGGTCTGCTTTGTGTGTCCTGTTAGGAGGTTTCAGACAAGCTATGCCTTTCAGGCCTAGCTTCTTTACTTTGGGAGTTATTGCTGGACGTTTAGCATGTTTTGAACTGCAGTCTGCTAGGGCCGAGAAAAGCACCGTAGGAGCTTCCAGGCATGTTCCCTCTTTCCAGGCAAAGGAAAAGGCTGAGAGCCAAAGTGACAGGGTCTGCTTGTGTGTCCTGTTAGGAGGTTTCAGACAAGCTATGCCTTTCAGTGCCTAGCTTCTTTACTTTGGGAGTTATTGCTGGACAGTTTAGCATGTTTTGAACTGCAGTCTGCTAGGGCCGAGAAAAGCACCGTAGGAGCTTCCAGGCATGTTCCCTCTTTCCAGGCAAAGGAAAAGGCTGAGAGCCAAAGTGACAGGGTCTGCTTGTGTGTCCTGTTAGGAGGTTTCAGACAAGCTATGCCTTTCAGTCCCTAGCTTCTTTACTTTGGGAGTTATTGCTGGACGTTTAGCATGTTTTGAACTGCAGTCTGCTAGGGCCGAGAAAAGCACCGTAGGAGGCTTCCAGGCATGTTCCCTCTTTCCAGGCAAAGGAAAAGGCTGAGAGCCAAAGTGACAGGGTCTGCTTTGTGTGTCCTGTTAAGAGGTTTCAGACAAGCTATGCCTTTCAGTCCTAGCTGCTTCTTACTTTGGGAGTTATTGCTGGACGTTTAGCATGTTTTGAACTGCAGTCTGCTAGGGCCGAGAAAAGCACCGTAGGAGGTTCCAGGCATGTTCCCTCTTTCCAGGCAAAGGAAAAGGCTGAGAGCCAAAGTGACAGGGTCTGCTTTGTGTGTCCTGTTAGGAGGTTTCAGACAAGCTATGCCTTTCAGTCCTAGCTTCTTTACTTTGGGAGTTATTGCTGGACGTTTAGCATGTTTTGAACTGCAGTCTGCTAGGGCCGAGAAAAGCACCGTAGGAGCGTTCCAGGCATGTTCCCTCTTTCCAGGCAAAGGAAAAGGCTGAGAGCCAAAGTGACAGGGTCTGCTTGTGTGTCCTGTTAGGAGGTTTCAGACAAGCTATGCCTTTCAGTGCCTAGCTTCTTTACTTTGGGAGTTATTGCTGGACGTTTAGCATGTTTTGAACTGCAGTCTGCTAGGGCCGAGAAAAGCACCGTAGGAGCTTCCAGGCATGTTCCCTCTTTCCAGGCAAAGGAAAAGGCTGAGAGCCAAAGTGACAGGGTCTGCTTGTGTGTCCTGTTAGGAGGTTTCAGACAAGCTATGCCTTTCAGTCCTAGCTTCTTTACTTTGGGAGTTATTGCTGGACGTTTAGCATGTTTTGAACTGCAGTCTGCTAGGGCCGAGAAAAGCACCGTAGGAGGTTCCAGGCATGTTCCCTCTTTCCAGGCAAAGGAAAAGGCTGAGAGCCAAAGTGACAGGGTCTGCTTGTGTGTCCTGTTAGGAGGTTTCAGACAAGCTATGCCTTTCAGTCCTAGCTTCTTTACTTTGGGAGTTATTGCTGGACGTTTAGCATGTTTTGAACTGCAGTCTGCTAGGGCCGAGAAAAGCACCGTAGGAGCTTCCAGGCATGTTCCCTCTTTCCAGGCAAAGGAAAAGGCTGAGAGCCAAAGTGACAGGGTCTGTTTGTGTGTCCTGTTAAGAGGTTTCAGACAAGCTATGCCTTTTCAGTCCTAGCTTCTTTACTTTGGGAGTTATTGCTGGACGTTTAGCATGTTTTGAACTGCAGTCTGCTAGGGCCGAGAAAAGCACCGTAGGAGCTTCCAGGCATGTTCCCTCTTTCCAGGCAAAGGAAAAGGCTGAGAGCCAAAGTGACAGGGTCTGCTTGTGTGTCCTGTTAGGAGGTTTCAGACAAGCTATGCCTTTCATGCCTAGCTTCTTTACTTTGGGAGTTATTGCTGGACGTTTAGCATGTTTTGAACTGCAGTCTGCTAGGGCCGAGAAAAGCACCGTAGGAGGTTCCAGGCATGTTCCCTCTTTCCAGGCAAAGGAAAAGGCTGAGAGCCAAAGTGACAGGGTCTGCTTGTGTGTCCTGTTAGGAGGTTTCAGACAAGCTATGCCTTTCAGTCCTAGCTTCTTTACTTTGGGAGTTATTGCTGGACGTTTAGCATGTTTTGAACTGCAGTCTGCTAGGGCCGAGAAAAGCACCGTAGGAGGTTCCAGGCATGTTCCCTCTTTCCAGGCAAAGGAAAAGGCTGAGAGCCAAAGTGACAGGGTCTGCTTGTGTGTCCTGTTAGGAGGTTTCAGACAAGCTATGCCTTTCAGTCCTAGCTTCTTTACTTTGGGAGTTATTGCTGGACGTTTAGCATGTTTTGAACTGCAGTCTGCTAGGGCCGAGAAAAGCACCGTAGGAGGCTTCCAGGCATGTTCCCTCTTTCCAGGCAAAGGAAAAGGCTGAGAGCCAAAGTGACAGGGTCTGTTTGTGTGTCCTGTTAAGGAGGTTTCAGACAAGCTATGCCTTTCAGTCCTAGCTTCTTTACTTTGGGAGTTATTGCTGGACGTTTAGCATGTTTTGAACTGCAGTCTGCTAGGGCCGAGAAAAGCACCGTAGGAGCTTCCAGGCATGTTCCCTCTTTCCAGGCAAAGGAAAAGGCTGAGAGCCAAAGTGACAGGGTCTGCTTGTGTGTCCTGTTAGGAGGTTTCAGACAAGCTATGCCCTTTCAGTCCTAGCTTCTTTACTTTGGGAGTTATTGCTGGACGTTTAGCATGTTTTGAACTGCAGTCTGCTAGGGCCGAGAAAAGCACCGTAGGAGGTTCCAGGCATGTTCCCTCTTTCCAGGCAAAGGAAAAGGCTGAGAGCCAAAGTGACAGGGTCTGCTTGTGTGTCCTGTTAGGAGGTTTCAGACAAGCTATGCCTTTCAGTCCTAGCTTCTTTACTTTGGGAGTTATTGCTGGACGTTTTAGCATGTTTTGAACTGCAGTCTGCTAGGGCCGAGAAAAGCACCGTAGGAGGTTCCAGGCATGTTCCCTCTTTCCAGGCAAAGGAAAAGGCTGAGAGCCAAAGTGACAGGGTCTGCTTGTGTGTCCCTGTTAAGGAGGTTTCAGACAAGCTATGCCTTTCAGTCCTAGCTTCTTTACTTTGGGAGTTATTGCTGGACGTTTAGCATGTTTTGAACTGCAGTCTGCTAGGGCCGAGAAAAGCACCGTAGGAGCTTCCAGGCATGTTCCCTCTTTCCAGGCAAAGGAAAAGGCTGAGAGCCAAAGTGACAGGGTCTGCTTGTGTGTCCTGGTAGGAGGTTTCAGACAAGCTATGCCTTTCATGCCTAGCTTCTTTACTTTGGGAGTTATTGCTGGACGTTTAGCATGTTTTGAACTGCAGTCTGCTAGGGCCGAGAAAAGCACCGTAGGAGGTTCCAGGCATGTTCCCTCTTTCCAGGCAAAGGAAAAGGCTGAGAGCCAAAGTGACAGGGTCTGCTTGTGTGTCCTGTTAGGAGGTTTCAGACAAGCTATGCCTTTCATGCCTAGCTTCTTTACTTTGGGAGTTATTGCTGGACGTTTAGCATGTTTTGAACTGCAGTCTGCTAGGGCCGAGAAAAGCACCGTAGGAGCTTCCAGGCATGTTCCCTCTTTCTCTTTCCAGGCAAAGGAAAAGGCTGAGAGCCAAAGTGACAGGGTCTGCTTGTGTGTCCTGTTAGGAGGTTTCAGACAAGCTATGCCTTTCATGCCTAGCTTCTTTACTTTGGGAGTTATTGCTGGACGTTTAGCATGTTTTGAACTGCAGTCTGCTAGGGCCGAGAAAAGCACCGTAGGAGCTTCCAGGCATGTTCCCTCTTTCCAGGCAAAGGAAAAGGCTGAGAGCCAAAGTGACAGGGTCTGCTTGTGTGTCCTGTTAGGAGGTTTCAGACAAGCTATGCCTTTCAGACCTAGCTTCTTTACTTTGGGAGTTATTGCTGGACATTTAGCATGTTTTGAACTGCAGTCTGCTAGGGCCGAGAAAAGCACCGTAGGAGCTTCCAGGCATGTTCCCTCTTTCCAGGCAAAGGAAAAGGCTGAGAGCCAAAGTGACAGGGTCTGTTTGTGTGTCCTGTTAAGAGGTTTCAGACAAGCTATGCCTTTCAGGCCTAGCTTCTTTACTTTGGGAGTTATTGCTGGACGTTTAGCATGTTTTGAACTGCAGTCTGCTAGGGCCGAGAAAAGCACCGTAGGAGGTTCCAGGCATGTTCCCTCTTTCCAGGCAAAGGAAAAGGCTGAGAGCCAAAGTTACAGGGTCTGCTTGTGTGTCCCGTTAGGAGGTTTCAGACAAGTCATGCCTTTCAGTCCTAGCTTCTTTACTTTGGGAGTTATTGCTGGACGTTTAGCATGTTTTGAACTGCAGTCTGCTAGGGCCGAGAAAAGCACCGTAGGAGGTTCCAGGCATGTTCCCTCTTTCCAGGCAAAGGAAAAGGCTGAGAGCCAAAGTGACAGGGTCTGCTTGTGTGTCCTGTTAGGAGGTTTCAGACAAGCTATGCCTTTCAGTCCTAGCTTCTTTACTTTGGGAGTTATTGCTGGACGTTTAGCATGTTTTGAACTGCAGTCTGCTAGGGCCGAGAAAAGCACCGTAGGAGCTTCCAGGCATGTTCCCTCTTTCCAGGCAAAGGAAAAGGCTGAGAGCCAAAGTGACAGGGTCTGCTTGTGTGTCCTGTTAGGAGGTTTCAGACAAGCTATGCCTTTCATGCCTAGCTTCTTTACTTTGGGAGTTATTGCTGGACGTTTAGCATGTTTTGAACTGCAGTCTGCTAGGGCCGAGAAAAGCACCGTAGGAGGTTCCAGGCATGTTCCCTCTTTCCAGGCAAAGGAAAAGGCTGAGAGCCAAAGTGACAGGGTCTGCTTGTGTGTCCTGTTAGGAGGTTTCAGACAAGCTATGCCTTTCAGGCCTAGCTTCTTTACTTTGGGAGTTATTGCTGGACGTTTAGCATGTTTTGAACTGCAGTCTGCTAGGGCCGAGAAAAGCACCGTAGGAGGTTCCAGGCATGTTCCCTCTTTCCAGGCAAAGGAAAAGGCTGAGAGCCAAAGTGACAGGGTCTGCTTGTGTGTCCTGTTAGGAGGTTTCAGACAAGCTATGCCTTTCAGGCCTAGCTTCTTTACTTTGGGAGTTATTGCTGGACGTTTAGCATGTTTTGAACTGCAGTCTGCTAGGGCCGAGAAAAGCACCGTAGGAGCTTCCAGGCATGTTCCCTCTTTCCAGGCAAAGGAAAAGGCTGAGAGCCAAAGTGACAGGGTCTGTTTGTGTGTCCTGTTAAGAGGTTTCAGACAAGCTATGCCTTTCAGTCCTAGCTTCTTTACTTTGGGAGTTATTGCTGGACGTTTAGCATGTTTTGAACTGCAGTCTGCTAGGGCCGAGAAAAGCACCGTAGGAGCTTCCAGGCATGTTCCCTCTTTCCAGGCAAAGGAAAAGGCTGAGAGCCAAAGTGACAGGGTCTGCTTGTGTGTCCTGTTAGGAGGTTTCAGACAAGCTATGCCTTTCAGTCCTAGCTTCTTTACTTTGGGAGTTATTGCTGGACGTTTAGCATGTTTTGAACTGCAGTCTGCTAGGGCCGAGAAAAGCACCGTAGGAGGTTCCAGGCATGTTCCCTCTTTCCAGGCAAAGGAAAAGGCTGAGAGCCAAAGTGACAGGGTCTGCTTGTGTGTCCTGTTAGGAGGTTTCAGACAAGCTATGCCTTTCAGTCCTAGCTTCTTTACTTTGGGAGTTATTGCTGGACGTTTAGCATGTTTTGAACTGCAGTCTGCTAGGGCCGAGAAAAGCACCGTAGGAGCTTCCAGGCATGTTCCCTCTTTCCAGGCAAAGGAAAAGGCTGAGAGCCAAAGTGACAGGGTCTGTTTGTGTGTCCTGTTAAGAGGTTTCAGACAAGCTATGCCTTTCAGTCCTAGCTTCTTTACTTTGGGAGTTATTGCTGGACGTTTAGCATGTTTTGAACTGCAGTCTGCTAGGGCCGAGAAAAGCACCGTAGGAGCTTCCAGGCATGTTCCCTCTTTCCAGGCAAAGGAAAAGGCTGAGAGCCAAAGTGACAGGGTCTGTTTGTGTGTCCTGTTAGGAGGTTTCAGACAAGCTATGCCTTTCAGGCCTAGCTTCTTTACTTTGGGAGTTATTGCTGGACGTTTAGCATGTTTTGAACTGCAGTCTGCTAGGGCCGAGAAAAGCACCGTAGGAGCTTCCAGGCATGTTCCCTCTTTCCAGGCAAAGGAAAAGGCTGAGAGCCAAAGTGACAGGGTCTGCTTGTGTGTCCTGTTAGGAGGTTTCAGACAAGCTATGCCTTTCATGCCTAGCTTCTTTACTTTGGGAGTTATTGCTGGACGTTTAGCATGTTTTGAACTGCAGTCTGCTAGGGCCGAGAAAAGCACCGTAGGAGCTTCCAGGCATGTTCCCTCTTTCCAGGCAAAGGAAAAGGCTGAGAGCCAAAGTGACAGGGTCTGCTTGTGTGTCCTGTTAGGAGGTTTCAGACAAGCTATGCCTTTCAGTCCTAGCTTCTTTACTTTGGGAGTTATTGCTGGACATTTAGCATGTTTTGAACTGCAGTCTGCTAGGGCCGAGAAAAGCACCGTAGGAGCTTCCAGGCATGTTCCCTCTTTCCAGGCAAAGGAAAAGGCTGAGAGCCAAAGTGACAGGGTCTGTTTGTGTGTCCTGTTAAGAGGTTTCAGACAAGCTATGCCTTTCAGGCCTAGCTTCTTTACTTTGGGAGTTATTGCTGGACGTTTAGCATGTTTTGAACTGCAGTCTGCTAGGGCCGAGAAAAGCACCGTAGGAGGTTCCAGGCATGTTCCCTCTTTCCAGGCAAAGGAAAAGGCTGAGAGCCAAAGTGACAGGGTCTGCTTGTGTGTCCCGTTAGGAGGTTTCAGACAAGTCATGCCTTTCAGTCCTAGCTTCTTTACTTTGGGAGTTATTGCTGGACGTTTAGCATGTTTTGAACTGCAGTCTGCTAGGGCCGAGAAAAGCACCGTAGGAGGTTCCAGGCATGTTCCCTCTTTCCAGGCAAAGGAAAAGGCTGAGAGCCAAAGTGACAGGGTCTGCTTGTGTGTCCTGTTAGGAGGTTTCAGACAAGCTATGCCTTTCAGTCCTAGCTTCTTTACTTTGGGAGTTATTGCTGGACGTTTAGCATGTTTTGAACTGCAGTCTGCTAGGGCCGAGAAAAGCACCGTAGGAGCTTCCAGGCATGTTCCCTCTTTCCAGGCAAAGGAAAAGGCTGAGAGCCAAAGTGACAGGGTCTGCTTGTGTGTCCTGTTAGGAGGTTTCAGACAAGCTATGCCTTTCATGCCTAGCTTCTTTACTTTGGGAGTTATTGCTGGACGTTTAGCATGTTTTGAACTGCAGTCTGCTAGGGCCGAGAAAAGCACCGTAGGAGGTTCCAGGCATGTTCCCTCTTTCCAGGCAAAGGAAAAGGCTGAGAGCCAAAGTGACAGGGTCTGCTTGTGTGTCCTGTTAGGAGGTTTCAGACAAGCTATGCCTTTCAGTCCTAGCTTCTTTACTTTGGGAGTTATTGCTGGACGTTTAGCATGTTTTGAACTGCAGTCTGCTAGGGCCGAGAAAAGCACCGTAGGAGGTTCCAGGCATGTTCCCTCTTTCCAGGCAAAGGAAAAGGCTGAGAGCCAAAGTGACAGGGTCTGCTTGTGTGTCCTGTTAGGAGGTTTCAGACAAGCTATGCCTTTCAGTCCTAGCTTCTTTACTTTGGGAGTTATTGCTGGACGTTTAGCATGTTTTGAACTGCAGTCTGCTAGGGCCGAGAAAAGCACCGTAGGAGCTTCCAGGCATGTTCCCTCTTTCCAGGCAAAGGAAAAGGCTGAGAGCCAAAGTGACAGGGTCTGTTTGTGTGTCCTGTTAAGAGGTTTCAGACAAGCTATGCCTTTCAGTCCTAGCTTCTTTACTTTGGGAGTTATTGCTGGACGTTTAGCATGTTTTGAACTGCAGTCTGCTAGGGCCGAGAAAAGCACCGTAGGAGCTTCCAGGCATGTTCCCTCTTTCCAGGCAAAGGAAAAGGCTGAGAGCCAAAGTGACAGGGTCTGCTTGTGTGTCCTGTTAGGAGGTTTCAGACAAGCTATGCCTTTCATGCCTAGCTTCTTTACTTTGGGAGTTATTGCTGGACGTTTAGCATGTTTTGAACTGCAGTCTGCTAGGGCCGAGAAAAGCACCGTAGGAGGTTCCAGGCATGTTCCCTCTTTCCAGGCAAAGGAAAAGGCTGAGAGCCAAAGTGACAGGGTCTGCTTGTGTGTCCTGTTAGGAGGTTTCAGACAAGCTATGCCTTTCAGTCCTAGCTTCTTTACTTTGGGAGTTATTGCTGGACGTTTAGCATGTTTTGAACTGCAGTCTGCTAGGGCCGAGAAAAGCACCGTAGGAGGTTCCAGGCATGTTCCCTCTTTCCAGGCAAAGGAAAAGGCTGAGAGCCAAAGTGACAGGGTCTGCTTGTGTGTCCTGTTAGGAGGTTTCAGACAAGCTATGCCTTTCAGTCCTAGCTTCTTTACTTTGGGAGTTATTGCTGGACGTTTAACATGTTTTGAACTGCAGTCTGCTAGGGCCGAGAAAAGCACCGTAGGAGCTTCCAGGCATGTTCCCTCTTTCCAGGCAAAGGAAAAGGCTGAGAGCCAAAGTGACAGGGTCTGTTTGTGTGTCCTGTTAAGAGGTTTCAGACAAGCTATGCCTTTCAGTCCTAGCTTCTTTACTTTGGGAGTTATTGCTGGACGTTTAGCATGTTTTGAACTGCAGTCTGCTAGGGCCGAGAAAAGCACCGTAGGAGCTTCCAGGCATGTTCCCTCTTTCCAGGCAAAGGAAAAGGCTGAGAGCCAAAGTGACAGGGTCTGCTTGTGTGTCCTGTTAGGAGGTTTCAGACAAGCTATGCCTTTCAGTCCTAGCTTCTTTACTTTGGGAGTTATTGCTGGACGTTTAGCATGTTTTGAACTGCAGTCTGCTAGGGCCGAGAAAAGCACCGTAGGAGGTTCCAGGCATGTTCCCTCTTTCCAGGCAAAGGAAAAGGCTGAGAGCCAAAGTGACAGGGTCTGCTTGTGTGTCCTGTTAGGAGGTTTCAGACAAGCTATGCCTTTCAGTCCTAGCTTCTTTACTTTGGGAGTTATTGCTGGACGTTTAGCATGTTTTGAACTGCAGTCTGCTAGGGCCGAGAAAAGCACCGTAGGAGGTTCCAGGCATGTTCCCTCTTTCCAGGCAAAGGAAAAGGCTGAGAGCCAAAGTGACAGGGTCTGCTTGTGTGTCCTGTTAGGAGGTTTCAGACAAGCTATGCCTTTCAGTCCTAGCTTCTTTACTTTGGGAGTTATTGCTGGACGTTTAGCATGTTTTGAACTGCAGTCTGCTAGGGCCGAGAAAAGCACCGTAGGAGCTTCCAGGCATGTTCCCTCTTTCCAGGCAAAGGAAAAGGCTGAGAGCCAAAGTGACAGGGTCTGTTTGTGTGTCCTGTTAAGAGGTTTCAGACAAGCTATGCCTTTCATGCCTAGCTTCTTTACTTTGGGAGTTATTGCTGGACGGTTAGCATGTTTTGAACTGCAGTCTGCTAGGGCCGAGAAAAGCACCGTAGGAGCTTCCAGGCATGTTCCCTCTTTCCAGGCAAAGGAAAAGGCTGAGAGCCAAAGTGACAGGGTCTGCTTGTGTGTCCTGGTAGGAGGTTTCAGACAAGCTATGCTTTCATGCCTAGCTTCTTTACTTTGGGAGTTATTGCTGGACGTTTAGCATGTTTTGAACTGCAGTCTGCTAGGGCCGAGAAAAGCACCGTAGGAGGTTCCAGGCATGTTCCCTCTTTCCAGGCAAAGGAAAAGGCTGAGAGCCAAAGTGACAGGGTCTGCTTGTGTGTCCTGTTAGGAGGTTTCAGACAAGCTATGCCTTTCATGCCTAGCTTCTTTACTTTGGGAGTTATTGCTGGACGTTTAGCATGTTTTGAACTGCAGTCTGCTAGGGGCCGAGAAAAGCACCGTAGGAGCTTCCAGGCATGTTCCCTCTTTCCAGGCAAAGGAAAAAGGCTGAGAGCCAAAGTGACAGGGTCTGCTTGTGTGTCTGTTAGGAGGTTTCAGACAAGCTATGCCTTTCATGCCTAGCTTCTTTACTTTGGGAGTTATTGCTGGACGTTTAGCATGTTTTGAACTGCAGTCTGCTAGGGCCGAGAAAAGCACCGTAGGAGGTTCCAGGCATGTTCCCCTCTTTCCAGGCAAAGGAAAAGGCTGAGAGCCAAAGTGACAGGGTCTGCTTGTGTGTCCTGTTAGGAGGTTTCAGACAAGCTATGCCTTTCATGCCTAGCTTCTTTACTTTGGGAGTTATTGCTGGACGTTTAGCATGTTTTGAACTGCAGTCTGCTAGGGCCGAGAAAAGCACCGTAGGAGCTTCCAGGCATGTTCCCTCTTTCCAGGCAAAGAAAAGGCTGAGAGCCAAAGTGACAGGGTCTGCTTGTGTGTCCTGTTAGGAGGTTTCAGACAAGCTATGCCTTTCAGTCCTAGCTTCTTTACTTTGGGAGTTATTGCTGGACGTTTAGCATGTTTTGAACTGCAGTCTGCTAGGGCCGAGAAAAGCACCGTAAGGAGCTTCCAGGCATGTTCCCTCTTTCCAGGCAAAGGAAAAGGCTGAGAGCCAAAGTGACAGGGTCTGTTTGTGTGTCCTGTTAAGAGGTTTCAGACAAGCTATGCCTTTCATGCCTAGCTTCTTTACTTTGGGAGTTATTGCTGGACGTTTAGCATGTTTTGAACTGCAGTCTGCTAGGGCCGAGAAAAGCACCGTAGGAGCTTCCAGGCATGTTCCCTCTTTCCAGGCAAAGGAAAAGGCTGAGAGCCAAAGTGACAGGGTCTGCTTGTGTGTCCTGGTAGGAGGTTTCAGACAAGCTATGCCTTTCATGCCTAGCTTCTTTACTTTGGGGAGTTATTGCTGGACGTTTAGCATTGTTTTGAACTGCAGTCTGCTAGGGCCCGAGAAAAGCACCGTAGGAGCTTCCAGGCATGTTCCCTCTTTCCAGGCAAAGGAAAAGGCTGAGAGCCAAAGTGGACAGGGTCTGCTTGTGTGTCCTGTTAGGAGGTTTCAGACAAGCTATGCCTTTCATGCCTAGCTTCTTTACTTTGGGAGTTATTGCTGGACGTTTAGCATGTTTTGAACTGCAGTCTGCTAGGGCCGAGAAAAGCACCGTAGGAGGTTCCAGGCATGTTCCCTCTTTCCAGGCAAAGGAAAAGGCTGAGAGCCAAAGTGACAGGGTCTGCTTGTGTGTCCTGTTAGGAGGTTTCAGACAAGCTATGCCTTTCAGTCCTAGCTTCTTTACTTTGGGAGTTATTGCTGGACGTTTAGCATGTTTTGAACTGCAGTCTGCTAGGGCCGAGAAAAGCACCGTAGGAGGTTCCAGGCATGTTCCCTCTTTCCAGGCAAAGGAAAAGGCTGAGAGCCAAAGTGACAGGGTCTGTCTGTGTGTCCTGTTAAGAGGTTTCAGACAAGCTATGCCTTTCATGCCTAGCTTCTTTACTTTGGGAGTTATTGCTGGACGTTTAGCATGTTTTGAACTGCAGTCTGCTAGGGCCGAGAAAAGCACCGTAGGAGCTTCCAGGCATGTTCCCTCTTTCCAGGCAAAGGAAAAGGCTGAGAGCCAAAGTGACAGGGTCTGCTTGTGTGTCCTGTTAAGAGGTTTCAGACAAGCTATGCCTTCCATGCCTAGCTTCTTTACTTTGGGAGTTATTGCTGGACGTTTAGCATGTTTTGAACTGCAGTCTGCTAGGGCCGAGAAAAGCACCGTAGGAGGTTCCAGGCATGTTCCCTCTTTCCAGGCAAAGGAAAAGGCTGAGAGCCAAAGTGACAGGGTCTGTCTGTGTGTCCTGTTAAGAGGTTTCAGACAAGCTATGCCTTTCATGCCTAGCTTCTTTACTTTGGGAGTTATTGCTGGACGTTTAGCATGTTTTGAACTGCAGTCTGCTAGGGCCGAGAAAAGCACCGTAGGAGGTTCCAGGCATGTTCCCTCTTTCCAGGCAAAGGAAAAGGCTGAGAGCCAAAGTGACAGGGTCTGCTTGTGTGTCCTGTTAGGAGGTTTCAGACAAGATATGCCTTTCATGCCTAGCTTCTTTACTTTGGGAGTTATTGCTGGACGTTTAGCATGTTTTGAACTGCAGTCTGCTAGGGCCGAGAAAAGCACCGTAGGAGGTTCCAGGCATGTTCCCTCTTTCCAGGCAAAGGAAAAGGCTGAGAGCCAAAGTGACAGGGTCTGCTTGTGTGTCCTGTTAGGAGGTTTCAGACAAGCTATGCCTTTCAGTCCTAGCTTCTTTACTTTGGGAGTTATTGCTGGACGTTTAGCATGTTTTGAACTGCAGTCTGCTAGGGCCGAGAAAAGCACCGTAGGAGGTTCCAGGCATGTTCCCTCTTTCCAGGCAAAGGAAAAGGCTGAGAGCCAAAGTGACAGGGTCTGCTTGTGTGTCCTGGTAGGAGGTTTCAGACAAGCTATGCCTTTCATGCCTAGCTTCTTTACTTTGGGAGTTATTGCTGGACGTTTAGCATGTTTTGAACTGCAGTCTGCTAGGGCCGAGAAAAGCACCGTAGGAGCTTCCAGGCATGTTCCCTCTTTCCAGGCAAAGGAAAAGGCTGAGAGCCAAAGTGACAGGGTCTGCTTGTGTGTCCTGTTAGGAGGTTTCAGACAAGCTATGCCTTTCAGTCCTAGCTTCTTTACTTTGGGAGTTATTGCTGGACGTTTAGCATGTTTTGAACTGCAGTCTGCTAGGGCCGAGAAAAGCACCGTAGGAGGTTCCAGGCATGTTCCCTCTTTCCAGGCAAAGGAAAAGGCTGAGAGCCAAAGTGACAGGGTCTGCTTGTGTGTCCTGTTAGGAGGTTTCAGACAAGCTATGCCTTTCAGTCCTAGCTTCTTTACTTTGGGAGTTATTGCTGGACGTTTAGCATGTTTTGAACTGCAGTCTGCTAGGGCCGAGAAAAGCACCGTAGGAGCTTCCAGGCATGTTCCCTCTTTCCAGGCAAAGGAAAAGGCTGAGAGCCAAAGTGACAGGGTCTGCTTGTGTGTCCTGTTAGGAGGTTTCAGACAAGCTATGCCTTCCATGCCTAGCTTCTTTACTTTGGGAGTTATTGCTGGACGTTTAGCATGTTTTGAACTGCAGTCTGCTAGGGCCGAGAAAAGCACCGTAGGAGGTTCCAGGCATGTTCCCTCTTTCCAGGCAAAGGAAAAGGCTGAGAGCCAAAGTGACAGGGTCTGCTTGTGTGTCCTGTTAGGAGGTTTCAGACAAGCTATGCCTTTCATGCCTAGCTTCTTTACTTTGGGAGTTATTGCTGGACGTTTAGCATGTTTTGAACTGCAGTCTGCTAGGGCCGAGAAAAGCACCGTAGGAGGTTCCAGGCATGTTCCCTCTTTCCAGGCAAAGGAAAAGGCTGAGAGCCAAAGTGACAGGGTCTGCTTGTGTGTCCTGTTAGGAGGTTTCAGACAAGCTATGCCTTTCAGTCCTAGCTTCTTTACTTTGGGAGTTATTGCTGGACGTTTAGCATGTTTTGAACTGCAGTCTGCTAGGGCCGAGAAAAGCACCGTAGGAGCTTCCAGGCATGTTCCCTCTTTCCAGGCAAAGGAAAAGGCTGAGAGCCAAAGTGACAGGGTCTGTTTGTGTGTCCTGTTAAGAGGTTTCAGACAAGCTATGCCTTTCAGGCCTAGCTTCTTTACTTTGGGAGTTATTGCTGGACGTTTAGCATGTTTTGAACTGCAGTCTGCTAGGGCCGAGAAAAGCACCGTAGGAGGTTCCAGGCATGTTCCCTCTTTCCAGGCAAAGGAAAAGGCTGAGAGCCAAAGTGACAGGGTCTGCTTGTGTGTCCTGGTAGGAGGTTTCAGACAAGCTATGCCTTTCAGTCCTAGCTTCTTTACTTTGGGAGTTATTGCTGGACGTTTAGCATGTTTTGAACTGCAGTCTGCTAGGGCCGAGAAAAGCACCGTAGGAGCTTCCAGGCATGTTCCCTCTTTCCAGGCAAAGGAAAAGGCTGAGAGCCAAAGTGACAGGGTCTGCTTGTGTGTCCTGTTAGGAGGTTTCAGACAAGCTATGCCTTTCAGTCCTAGCTTCTTTACTTTGGGAGTTATTGCTGGACGTTTAGCATGTTTTGAACTGCAGTCTGCTAGGGCCGAGAAAAGCACCGTAGGAGGTTCCAGGCATGTTCCCTCTTTCCAGGCAAAGGAAAAGGCTGAGAGCCAAAGTGACAGGGTCTGCTTGTGTGTCCTGTTAGGAGGTTTCAGACAAGCTATGCCTTTCATGCCTAGCTTCTTTACTTTGGGAGTTATTGCTGGACATTTAGCATGTTTTGAACTGCAGTCTGCTAGGGCCGAGAAAAGCACCGTAGGAGCTTCCAGGCATGTTCCCTCTTTCCAGGCAAAGGAAAAGGCTGAGAGCCAAAGTGACAGGGTCTGTTTGTGTGTCCTGTTAAGAGGTTTCAGACAAGCTATGCCTTTCAGGCCTAGCTTCTTTACTTTGGGAGTTATTGCTGGACGTTTAGCATGTTTTGAACTGCAGTCTGCTAGGGCCGAGAAAAGCACCGTAGGAGCTTCCAGGCATGTTCCCTCTTTCCAGGCAAAGGAAAAGGCTGAGAGCCAAAGTGACAGGGTCTGTTTGTGTGTCCTGTTAAGAGGTTTCAGACAAGCTATGCCTTTCAGGCCTAGCTTCTTTACTTTGGGAGTTATTGCTGGACGTTTAGCATGTTTTGAACTGCAGTCTGCTAGGGCCGAGAAAAGCACCGTAGGAGCTTCCAGGCATGTTCCCTCTTTCCAGGCAAAGGAAAAGGCTGAGAGCCAAAGTGACAGGGTCTGCTTGTGTGTCCTGTTAGGAGGTTTCAGACAAGCTATGCCTTTCAGTCCTAGCTTCTTTACTTTGGGAGTTATTGCTGGACGTTTAGCATGTTTTGAACTGCAGTCTGCTAGGGCCGAGAAAAGCACCGTAGGAGCTTCCAGGCATGTTCCCTCTTTCCAGGCAAAGGAAAAGGCTGAGAGCCAAAGTGACAGGGTCTGCTTGTGTGTCCTGTTAGGAGGTTTCAGACAAGCTATGCCTTTCATGCCTAGCTTCTTTACTTTGGGAGTTATTGCTGGACGTTTAGCATGTTTTGAACTGCAGTCTGCTAGGGCCGAGAAAAGCACCGTAGGAGCTTCCAGGCATGTTCCCTCTTTCCAGGCAAAGGAAAAGGCTGAGAGCCAAAGTGACAGGGTCTGCTTGTGTGTCCTGTTAGGAGGTTTCAGACAAGCTATGCCTTTCAGGCCTAGCTTCTTTACTTTGGGAGTTATTGCTGGACGTTTAGCATGTTTTGAACTGCAGTCTGCTAGGGCCGAGAAAAGCACCGTAGGAGCTTCCAGGCATGTTCCCTCTTTCCAGGCAAAGGAAAAGGCTGAGAGCCAAAGTGACAGGGTCTGCTTGTGTGTCCTGGTAGGAGGTTTCAGACAAGCTATGCCTTTCAGTCCTAGCTTCTTTACTTTGGGAGTTATTGCTGGACGTTTAGCATGTTTTGAACTGCAGTCTGCTAGGGCCGAGAAAAGCACCGTAGGAGGTTCCAGGCATGTTCCCTCTTTCCAGGCAAAGGAAAAGGCTGAGAGCCAAAGTGACAGGGTCTGCTTGTGTGTCCTGTTAGGAGGTTTCAGACAAGTCATGCCTTTCAGTCCTAGCTTCTTTACTTTGGGAGTTATTGCTGGACGTTTAGCATGTTTTGAACTGCAGTCTGCTAGGGCCGAGAAAAGCACCGTAGGAGGTTCCAGGCATGTTCCCTCTTTCCAGGCAAAGGAAAAGGCTGAGAGCCAAAGTGACAGGGTCTGCTTGTGTGTCCTGTTAGGAGGTTTCAGACAAGCTATGCCTTTCAGTCCTAGCTTCTTTACTTTGGGAGTTATTGCTGGACGTTTAGCATGTTTTGAACTGCAGTCTGCTAGGGCCGAGAAAAGCACCGTAGGAGGTTCCAGGCATGTTCCCTCTTTCCAGGCAAAGGAAAAGGCTGAGAGCCAAAGTGACAGGGTCTGCTTGTGTGTCCTGTTAGGAGGTTTCAGACAAGTCATGCCTTTCAGTCCTAGCTTCTTTACTTTGGGAGTTATTGCTGGACGTTTAGCATGTTTTGAACTGCAGTCTGCTAGGGCCGAGAAAAGCACCGTAGGAGGTTCCAGGCATGTTCCCTCTTTCCAGGCAAAGGAAAAGGCTGAGAGCCAAAGTGACAGGGTCTGCTTGTGTGTCCTGTTAGGAGGTTTCAGACAAGCTATGCCTTTCAGGCCTAGCTTCTTTACTTTGGGAGTTATTGCTGGACGTTTAGCATGTTTTGAACTGCAGTCTGCTAGGGCCGAGAAAAGCACCGTAGGAGGTTCCAGGCATGTTCCCTCTTTCCAGGCAAAGGAAAAGGCTGAGAGCCAAAGTGACAGGGTCTGCTTGTGTGTCCTGTTAGGAGGTTTCAGACAAGTCATGCCTTTCAGTCCTAGCTTCTTTACTTTGGGAGTTATTGCTGGACGTTTAGCATGTTTTGAACTGCAGTCTGCTAGGGCCGAGAAAAGCACCGTAGGAGCTTCCAGGCATGTTCCCTCTTTCCAGGCAAAGGAAAAGGCTGAGAGCCAAAGTGACAGGGTCTGCTTGTGTGTCCTGTTAGGAGGTTTCAGACAAGCTATGCCTTTCAGTCCTAGCTTCTTTACTTTGGGAGTTATTGCTGGACGTTTAGCATGTTTTGAACTGCAGTCTGCTAAGGCCGAGAAAAGCACCGTAGGAGGTTCCAGGCATGTTCCCTCTTTCCAGGCAAAGGAAAAGGCTGAGAGCCAAAGTGACAGGGTCTGCTTGTGTGTCCTGTTAGGAGGTTTCAGACAAGCTATGCCTTTCAGTCCTAGCTTCTTTACTTTGGGAGTTATTGCTGGACGTTTAGCATGTTTTGAACTGCAGTCTGCTAGGGCCGAGAAAAGCACCGTAGGAGCTTCCAGGCATGTTCCCTCTTTCCAGGCAAAGGAAAAGGCTGAGAGCCAAAGCGACAGGGTCTGCTTGTGTGTCCTGTTAGGACGTTTCAGACAAGCTTTGCCTTTCAGTCCTAGCTTCTTTACTTTGGGAGTTATTGCTGGACGTTTAGCATGTTTTGAACTGCAGTCTGCTAGGGCCGAGAAAAGCACCGTAGGAGCTTCCAGGCATGTTCCCTCTTTCCAGGCAAAGGAAAAGGCTGAGAGCCAAAGTGACAGGGTCTGCTTGTGTGTCCTGTTAGGAGGTTTCAGACAAGCTATGCCTTTCAGTCCTAGCTTCTTTACTTTGGGAGTTATTGCTGGACGTTTAGCATGTTTTGAACTGCAGTCTGCTAAGGCCGAGAAAAGCACCGTAGGAGGTTCCAGGCATGTTCCCTCTTTCCAGGCAAAGGAAAAGGCTGAGAGCCAAAGTGACAGGGTCTGCTTGTGTGTCCTGTTAGGAGGTTTCAGACAAGCTATGCCTTTCAGTCCTAGCTTCTTTACTTTGGGAGTTATTGCTGGACGTTTAGCATGTTTTGAACTGCAGTCTGCTAGGGCCGAGAAAAGCACCGTAGGAGCTTCCAGGCATGTTCCCTCTTTCCAGGCAAAGGAAAAGGCTGAGAGCCAAAGTGACAGGGTCTGCTTGTGTGTCCTGTTAGGAGGTTTCAGACAAGCTTTGCCTTTCAGTCCTAGCTTCTTTACTTTGGGAGTTATTGCTGGACGTTTAGCATGTTTTGAACTGCAGTCTGCTAGGGCCGAGAAAAGCACCGTAGGAGGTTCCAGGCATGTTCCCTCTTTCCAGGCAAAGGAAAAGGCTGAGAGCCAAAGTGACAGGGTCTGCTTGTGTGTCCTGTTAGGAGGTTTCAGACAAGCTATGCCTTTCAGTCCTAGCTTCTTTACTTTGGGAGTTATTGCTGGACGTTTAGCATGTTTTGAACTGCAGTCTGCTAGGGCCGAGAAAAGCACCGTAGGAGCTTCCAGGCATGTTCCCTCTTTCCAGGCAAAGGAAAAGGCTGAGAGCCAAAGTGACAGGGTCTGTTTGTGTGTCCTGTTAGGAGGTTTCAGACAAGCTATGCCTTTCATGCCTAGCTTCTTTACTTTGGGAGTTATTGCTGGACGTTTAGCATGTTTTGAACTGCAGTCTGCTAGGGCCGAGAAAAGCACCGTAGGAGGTTCCAGGCATGTTCCCTCTTTCCAGGCAAAGGAAAAGGCTGAGAGCCAAAGTGACAGGGTCTGCTTGTGTGTCCTGTTAGGAGGTTTCAGACAAGCTATGCCTTTCATGCCTAGCTTCTTTACTTTGGGAGTTATTGCTGGACGTTTAGCATGTTTTGAACTGCAGTCTGCTAGGGCCGAGAAAAGCACCGTAGGATGTTCCAGGCATGTTCCCTCTTTCCAGGCAAAGGAAAAGGCTGAGAGCCAAAGTGACAGGGTCTGCTTGTGTGTCCTGTTAGGAGGTTTCAGACAAGCTATGCCTTTCATGCCTAGCTTCTTTACTTTGGGAGTTATTGCTGGACGTTTAGCATGTTTTGAACTGCAGTCTGCTAGGGCCGAGAAAAGCACCGTAGGAGCTTCCAGGCATGTTCCCTCTTTCCAGGCAAAGGAAAAGGCTGAGAGCCAAAGTGA
Organism: Rallus limicola; assembly: GCA_022605955.1. NCBI lineage: Eukaryota > Metazoa > Chordata > Aves > Gruiformes > Rallidae > Rallus > Rallus limicola. The sequence goes on from JAKCOZ010000801.1 coordinate 19,604, forward strand.
CAGGGTCTGTTTGTGTGTCCTGTTAGGAGGTTTCAGACAAGCTATGCCTTTCAGGCCTAGCTTCTTTACTTTGGGAGTTATTGCTGGACGTTTAGCATGTTTTGAACTGCAGTCTGCTAGGGCCGAGAAAAGCACCGTAGGAGGTTCCAGGCATGTTCCCTCTTTCCAGGCAAAGGAAAAGGCTGAGAGCCAAAGTGACAGGGTCTGCTTGTGTGTCCTGTTAGGAGGTTTCAGACAAGCTATGCCTTTCATGCCTAGCTTCTTTACTTTGGGAGTTATTGCTGGACGTTTAGCATGTTTTGAACTGCAGTCTGCTAGGGCCGAGAAAAGCACCGTAGGAGCTTCCAGGCATGTTCCCTCTTTCCAGGCAAAGGAAAAGGCTGAGAGCCAAAGTGACAGGGTCTGTTTGTGTGTCCTGTTAGGAGGTTTCAGACAAGCTATGCCTTTCAGGCCTAGCTTCTTTACTTTGGGAGTTATTGCTGGACGTTTAGCATGTTTTGAACTGCAGTCTGCTAGGGCCGAGAAAAGCACCGTAGGAGGTTCCAGGCATGTTCCCTCTTTCCAGGCAAAGGAAAAGGCTGAGAGCCAAAGTGACAGGGTCTGCTTGTGTGTCCTGTTAGGAGGTTTCAGACAAGCTATGCCTTTCATGCCTAGCTTCTTTACTTTGGGAGTTATTGCTGGACGTTTAGCATGTTTTGAACTGCAGTCTGCTAGGGCCGAGAAAAGCACCGTAGGATGTTCCAGGCATGTTCCCTCTTTCCAGGCAAAGGAAAAGGCTGAGAGCCAAAGTGACAGGGTCTGCTTGTGTGTCCTGTTAGGAGGTTTCAGACAAGCTATGCCTTTCAGTCCTAGCTTCTTTACTTTGGGAGTTATTGCTGGACGTTTAGCATGTTTTGAACTGCAGTCTGCTAGGGCCGAGAAAAGCACCGTAGGAGCTTCCAGGCATGTTCCCTCTTTCCAGGCAAAGGAAAAGGCTGAGAGCCAAAGTGACAGGGTCTGCTTGTGTGTCCTGTTAGGAGGTTTCAGACAAGCTATGCCTTTCAGTCCTAGCTTCTTTACTTTGGGAGTTATTGCTGGACGTTTAGCATGTTTTGAACTGCAGTCTGCTAGGGCCGAGAAAAGCACCGTAGGAGGTTCCAGGCATGTTCCCTCTTTCCAGGCAAAGGAAAAGGCTGAGAGCCAAAGTGACAGGGTCTGCTTGTGTGTCCTGTTAGGAGGTTTCAGACAAGCTATGCCTTTCAGTCCTAGCTTCTTTACTTTGGGAGTTATTGCTGGACGTTTAGCATGTTTTGAACTGCAGTCTGCTAGGGCCGAGAAAAGCACCGTAGGAGGTTCCAGGCATGTTCCCTCTTTCCAGGCAAAGGAAAAGGCTGAGAGCCAAAGTGACAGGGTCTGCTTGTGTGTCCTGTTAGGAGGTTTCAGACAAGCTATGCCTTTCAGTCCTAGCTTCTTTACTTTGGGAGTTATTGCTGGACGTTTAGCATGTTTTGAACTGCAGTCTGCTAGGGCCGAGAAAAGCACCGTAGGAGGTTCCAGGCATGTTCCCTCTTTCCAGGCAAAGGAAAAGGCTGAGAGCCAAAGTGACAGGGTCTGCTTGTGTGTCCTGTTAGGAGGTTTCAGACAAGCTATGCCTTTCAGTCCTAGCTTCTTTACTTTGGGAGTTATTGCTGGACGTTTAGCATGTTTTGAACTGCAGTCTGCTAGGGCCGAGAAAAGCACCGTAGGAGCTTCCAGGCATGTTCCCTCTTTCCAGGCAAAGGAAAAGGCTGAGAGCCAAAGTGACAGGGTCTGCTTGTGTGTCCTGTTAGGAGGTTTCAGACAAGCTATGCCTTTCAGGCCTAGCTTCTTTACTTTGGGAGTTATTGCTGGACGTTTAGCATGTTTTGAACTGCAGTCTGCTAGGGCCGAGAAAAGCACCGTAGGAGCTTCCAGGCATGTTCCCTCTTTCCAAGCAAAGGAAAAGGCTGAGAGCCAAAGTGACAGGGTCTGTTTGTGTGTCCTGTTAAGAGGTTTCAGACAAGCTATGCCTTTCAGGCCTAGCTTCTTTACTTTGGGAGTTATTGCTGGACGTTTAGCATGTTTTGAACTGCAGTCTGCTAGGGCCGAGAAAAGCACCGTAGGAGGTTCCAGGCATGTTCCCTCTTTCCAGGCAAAGGAAAAGGCTGAGAGCCAAAGTGACAGGGTCTGCTTGTGTGTCCTGTTAGGAGGTTTCAGACAAGCTATGCCTTTCAGTCCTAGCTTCTTTACTTTGGGAGTTATTGCTGGACGTTTAGCATGTTTTGAACTGCAGTCTGCTAGGGCCGAGAAAAGCACCGTAGGAGCTTCCAGGCATGTTCCCTCTTTCCAGGCAAAGGAAAAGGCTGAGAGCCAAAGTGACAGGGTCTGCTTGTGTGTCCTGTTAGGAGGTTTCAGACAAGCTATGCCTTTCATGCCTAGCTTCTTTACTTTGGGAGTTATTGCTGGACGTTTAGCTCCTACGGTGCTTTTCTCGGCCCTAGCAGACTGCAGTTCAAAACATGCTAAACGTCCAGCAATAACTCCCAAAGTAAAGAAGCTAGGCATGAAAGGCATAGCTTGTCTGAAACCTCCTAACAGGACACACAAGCAGACCCTGTCACTTTGGCTCTCAGCCTTTTCCTTTGCCTGGAAAGAGGGAACATGCCTGGAACCTCCTACGGTGCTTTTCTCGGCCCTAGCAGACTGCAGTTCAAAACATGCTAAACGTCCAGCAATAACTCCCAAAGTAAAGAAGCTAGGACTGAAAGGCATAGCTTGTCTGAAACCTCCTAACAGGACACACAAGCAGACCCTGTCACTTTGGCTCTCAGCCTTTTCCTTTGCCTGGAAAGAGGGAACATGCCTGGAACCTCCTACGGTGCTTTTCTCGGCCCTAGCAGACTGCAGTTCAAAACATGCTAAACGTCCAGCAATAACTCCCAAAGTAAAGAAGCTAGGCATGAAAGGCATAGCTTGTCTGAAACCTCCTAACAGGACACACAAGCAGACCCTGTCACTTTGGCTCTCAGCCTTTTCCTTTGCCTGGAAAGAGGGAACATGCCTGGAACCTCCTACGGTGCTTTTCTCGGCCCTAGCAGACTGCAGTTCAAAACATGCTAAACGTCCAGCAATAACTCCCAAAGTAAAGAAGCTAGGACTGAAAGGCATAGCTTGTCTGAAACCTCTTAACAGGACACACAAACAGACCCTGTCACTTTGGCTCTCAGCCTTTTCCTTTGCCTGGAAAGAGGGAACATGCCTGGAAGCTCCTACGGTGCTTTTCTCGGCCCTAGCAGACTGCAGTTCAAAACATGCTAAACGTCCAGCAATAACTCCCAAAGTAAAGAAGCTAGGACTGAAAGGCATAGCTTGTCTGAAACCTCCTAACAGGACACACAAGCAGACCCTGTCACTTTGGCTCTCAGCCTTTTCCTTTGCCTGGAAAGAGGGAACATGCCTGGAACCTCCTACGGTGCTTTTCTCGGCCCTAGCAGACTGCAGTTCAAAACATGCTAAACGTCCAGCAATAACTCCCAAAGTAAAGAAGCTAGGACTGAAAGGCATAGCTTGTCTGAAACCTCCTAACAGGACACACAAGCAGACCCTGTCACTTTGGCTCTCAGCCTTTTCCTTTGCCTGGAAAGAGGGAACATGCCTGGAAGCTCCTACGGTGCTTTTCTCGGCCCTAGCAGACTGCAGTTCAAAACATGCTAAACGTCCAGCAATAACTCCCAAAGTAAAGAAGCTAGGACTGAAAGGCATAGCTTGTCTGAAACCTCCTAACAGGACACACAAGCAGACCCTGTCACTTTGGCTCTCAGCCTTTTCCTTTGCCTGGAAAGAGGGAACATGCCTGGAACCTCCTACGGTGCTTTTCTCGGCCCTAGCAGACTGCAGTTCAAAACATGCTAAACGTCCAGCAATAACTCCCAAAGTAAAGAAGCTAGGACTGAAAGGCATAGCTTGTCTGAAACCTCCTAACAGGACACACAAGCAGACCCTGTCACTTTGGCTCTCAGCCTTTTCCTTTGCCTGGAAAGAGGGAACATGCCTGGAACCTCCTACGGTGCTTTTCTCGGCCCTAGCAGACTGCAGTTCAAAACATGCTAAACGTCCAGCAATAACTCCCAAAGTAAAGAAGCTAGGACTGAAAGGCATAGCTTGTCTGAAACCTCCTAACAGGACACACAAGCAGACCCTGTCACTTTGGCTCTCAGCCTTTTCCTTTGCCTGGAAAGAGGGAACATGCCTGGAAGCTCCTACGGTGCTTTTCTCGGCCCTAGCAGACTGCAGTTCAAAACATGCTAAACGTCCAGCAATAACTCCCAAAGTAAAGAAGCTAGGACTGAAAGGCATAGCTTGTCTGAAACCTCCTAACAGGACACACAAGCAGACCCTGTCACTTTGGCTCTCAGCCTTTTCCTTTGCCTGGAAAGAGGGAACATGCCTGGAAGCTCCTACGGTGCTTTTCTCGGCCCTAGCAGACTGCAGTTCAAAACATGCTAAACGTCCAGCAATAACTCCCAAAGTAAAGAAGCTAGGCCTGAAAGGCATAGCTTGTCTGAAACCTCCTAACAGGACACACAAGCAGACCCTGTCACTTTGGCTCTCAGCCTTTTCCTTTGCCTGGAAAGAGGGAACATGCCTGGAAGCTCCTACGGTGCTTTTCTCGGCCCTAGCAGACTGCAGTTCAAAACATGCTAAACGTCCAGCAATAACTCCCAAAGTAAAGAAGCTAGGACTGAAAGGCATAGCTTGTCTGAAACCTCCTAACAGGACACACAAGCAGACCCTGTCACTTTGGCTCTCAGCCTTTTCCTTTGCCTGGAAAGAGGGAACATGCCTGGAAGCTCCTACGGTGCTTTTCTCGGCCCTAGCAGACTGCAGTTCAAAACATGCTAAACATCCAGCAATAACTCCCAAAGTAAAGAAGCTAGGCATGAAAGGCATAGCTTGTCTGAAACCTCCTAACAGGACACACAAGCAGACCCTGTCACTTTGGCTCTCAGCCTTTTCCTTTGCCTGGAAAGAGGGAACATGCCTGGAAGCTCCTACGGTGCTTTTCTCGGCCCTAGCAGACTGCAGTTCAAAACATGCTAAACGTCCAGCAATAACTCCCAAAGTAAAGAAACTAGGACTGAAAGGCATAGCTTGTCTGAAACCTCCTAACAGGACACACAAGCAGACCCTGTCACTTTGGCTCTCAGCCTTTTCCTTTGCCTGGAAAGAGGGAACATGCCTGGAACCTCCTACGGTGCTTTTCTCGGCCCTAGCAGACTGCAGTTCAAAACATGCTAAACGTCCAGCAATAACTCCCAAAGTAAAAAAGCTAGGACTGAAAGGCATAGCTTGTCTGAAACCTCCTAACAGGACACACAAGCAGACCCTGTCACTTTGGCTCTCAGCCTTTTCCTTTGCCTGGAAAGAGGGAACATGCCTGGAAGCTCCTACGGTGCTTTTCTCGGCCCTAGCAGACTGCAGTTCAAAACATGCTAAACGTCCAGCAATAACTCCCAAAGTAAAGAAGCTAGGACTGAAAGGCATAGCTTGTCTGAAACCTCCTAACAGGACACACAAGCAGACCCTGTCACTTTGGCTCTCAGCCTTTTCCTTTGCCTGGAAAGAGGGAACATGCCTGGAAGCTCCTACGGTGCTTTTCTCGGCCCTAGCAGACTGCAGTTCAAAACATGCTAAACGTCCAGCAATAACTCCCAAAGTAAAGAAGCTAGGACTGAAAGGCATAGCTTGTCTGAAACCTCCTAACAGGACACACAAGCAGACCCTGTCACTTTGGCTCTCAGCCTTTTCCTTTGCCTGGAAAGAGGGAACATGCCTGGAACCTCCTACGGTGCTTTTCTCGGCCCTAGCAGACTGCAGTTCAAAACATGCTAAACGTCCAGCAATAACTCCCAAAGTAAAGAAGCTAGGACTGAAAGGCATAGCTTGTCTGAAACCTCCTAACAGGACACACAAGCAGACCCTGTCACTTTGGCTCTCAGCCTTTTCCTTTGCATGAAAGAGGGAACATGCCTGGAACCTCCTACGGTGCTTTTCTCGGCCCTAGCAGACTGCAGTTCAAAACATGCTAAACGTCCAGCAATAACTCCCAAAGTAAAGAAGCTAGGACTGAAAGGCATAGCTTGTCTGAAACCTCCTAACAGGACACACAAGCAGACCCTGTCACTTTGGCTCTCAGCCTTTTCCTTTGCCTGGAAAGAGGGAACATGCCTGGAAGCTCCTACGGTGCTTTTCTCGGCCCTAGCAGACTGCAGTTCAAAACATGCTAAACGTCCAGCAATAACTCCCAAAGTAAAGAAGCTAGGACTGAAAGGCATAGCTTGTCTGAAACCTCCTAACAGGACACACAAGCAGACCCTGTCACTTTGGCTCTCAGCCTTTTCCTTTGCCTGGAAAGAGGGAACATGCCTGGAAGCTCCTACGGTGCTTTTCTCGGCCCTAGCAGACTGCAGTTCAAAACATGCAAAACGTCCAGCAATAACTCCCAAAGTAAAGAAGCTAGGACTGAAAGGCATAGCTTGTCTGAAACCTTATAACAGGACACACAAGCAGACCCTGTCACTTTGGCTCTCAGCCTTTTCCTTTGCCTGGAATGAGGGAACATGCCTGGAAGCTCCTACGGTGCTTTTCTCGGCCCTAGCAGACTGCAGTTCAAAACATGCTAAACGTCCAGCAATAACTCCCAAAGTAAAGAAGCTAGGACTGAAAGGCATAGCTTGTCTGAAACCTCCTAACAGGACACACAAGCAGACCCTGTCACTTTGGCTCTCAGCCTTTTCCTTTGCCTGGAAAGAGGGAACATGCCTGGAAGCTCCTACGGTGCTTTTCTCGGCCCTAGCAGACTGCAGTTCAAAACATGCTAAACGTCCAGCAATAACTCCCAAAGTAAAGAAGCTAGGACTGAAAGGCATAGCTTGTCTGAAACCTCCTAACAGGACACACAAGCAGACCCTGTCACTTTGGCTCTCAGCCTTTTCCTTTGCCTGGAAAGAGGGAACATGCCTGGAAGCTCCTACGGTGCTTTTCTCGGCCCTAGCAGACTGCAGTTCAAAACATGCTAAACGTCCAGCAATAACTCCAAAAGTAAAGAAACTAGGACTGAAAGGCATAGCTTGTCTGAAACCTTCTAACAGGACACACAAGCAGACCCTGTCACTTTGGCTCTCAGCCTTTTCCTTTGCCTGGAAAGAGGGAACATGCCTGGAACCTCCTACGGTGCTTTTCTCGGCCCTAGCAGACTGCAGTTCAAAACATGCTAAACGTCCAGCAATAACTCCCAAAGTAAAGAAGCTAGGACTGAAAGGCATAGCTTGTCTGAAACCTCCTAACAGGACACACAAGCAGACCCTGTCACTTTGGCTCTCAGCCTTTTCCTTTGCCTGGAAAGAGGGAACATGCCTGGAAGCTCCTACGGTGCTTTTCTCGGCCCTAGCAGACTGCAGTTCAAAACATGCTAAACGTCCAGCAATAACTCCCAAAGTAAAGAAGCTAGGACTGAAAGGCATAGCTTGTCTGAAACCTCCTAACAGGACACACAAGCAGACCCTGTCACTTTGGCTCTCAGCCTTTTCCTTTGCCTGGAAAGAGGGAACATGCCTGGAACCTCCTACGGTGCTTTTCTCGGCCCTAGCAGACTGCAGTTCAAAACATGCTAAACGTCCAGCAATAACTCCCAAAGTAAAGAAGCTGGGACTGAAAGGCATAGCTTGTCTGAAACCTCCTAACAGGACACACAAGCAGACCCTGTCACTTTGGCTCTCAGCCTTTTCCTTTGCCTGGAAAGAGGGAACATGCCTGGAAGCTCCTACGGTGCTTTTCTCGGCCCTAGCAGACTGCAGTTCAAAACATGCTAAACGTCCAGCAATAACTCCCAAAGTAAAGAAGCTAGGACTGAAAGGCATAGCTTGTCTGAAACCTCCTAACAGGACACACAAACAGACCCTGTCACTTTGGCTCTCAGCCTTTTCCTTTGCCTGGAAAGAGGGAACATGCCTGGAACCTCCTACGGTGCTTTTCTCGGCCCTAGCAGACTGCAGTTCAAAACATGCTAAACGTCCAGCAATAACTCCCAAAGTAAAGAAGCTAGGCATGAAAGGCATAGCTTGTCTGAAACCTCCTAACAGGACACACAAGCAGACCCTGTCACTTTGGCTCTCAGCCTTTTCCTTTGCCTGGAAAGAGGGAACATGCCTGGAAGCTCCTACGGTGCTTTTCTCGGCCCTAGCAGACTGCAGTTCAAAACATGCTAAACGTCCAGCAATAACTCCCAAAGTAAAGAAGCTAGGCCTGAAAGGCATAGCTTGTCTGAAACCTCTTAACAGGACACAAAAACAGACCCTGTCACTTTGGCTCTCAGCCTTTTCCTTTGCCTGGAAAGAGGGAACATGCCTGGAAGCTCCTACGGTGCTTTTCTCGGCCCTAGCAGACTGCAGTTCAAAACATGCTAAACGTCCAGCAATAACTCCCAAAGTAAAGAAGCTAGGACTGAAAGGCATAGCTTGTCTGAAACCTCCTAACAGGACACACAAGCAGACCCTGTCACTTTGGCTCTCAGCCTTTTCCTTTGCCTGGAAAGAGGGAACATGCCTGGAACCTCCTACGGTGCTTTTCTCGACCCTAGCAGACTGCAGTTCAAAACATGCTAAACGTCCAGCAATAACTCCCAAAGTAAAGAAGCTAGGCCTGAAAGGCATAGCTTGTCTGAAACCTCCTAACAGGACACACAAGCAGACCCTGTCACTTTGGCTCTCAGCCTTTTCCTTTGCCTGGAAAGAGGGAACATGCCTGGAACCTCCTACGGTGCTTTTCTCGGCCCTAGCAGACTGCAGTTCAAAACATGCTAAACGTCCAGCAATAACTCCCAAAGTAAAGAAGCTAGGACTGAAAGGCATAGCTTGTCTGAAACCTCCTAACAGGACACACAAGCAGACCCTGTCACTTTGGCTCTCAGCCTTTTCCTTTGCCTGGAAAGAGGGAACATGCCTGGAAGCTCCTACGGTGCTTTTCTCGGCCCTAGCAGACTGCAGTTTAAAACATGCTAAACGTCCAGCAATAACTCCCAAAGTAAAGAAGCTAGGACTGAAAGGCATAGCTTGTCTGAAACCTCCTAACAGGACACACAAGCAGACCCTGTCACTTTGGCTCTCAGCCTTTTCCTTTGCCTGGAAAGAGGGAACATGCCTGGAACCTCCTACGGTGCTTTTCTCGGCCCTAGCAGACTGCAGTTCAAAACATGCTAAACGTCCAGCAATAACTCCCAAAGTAAAGAAGCTAGGACTGAAAGGCATAGCTTGTCTGAAACCTCTTAACAGGACACACAAACAGACCCTGTCACTTTGGCTCTCAGCCTTTTCCTTTGCCTGGAAAGAGGGAACATGCCTGGAACCTCCTACGGTGCTTTTCTCGGCCCTAGCAGACTGCAGTTCAAAACATGCTAAACGTCCCCAGCAATAACTCCCAAAGTAAAGAAGCTAGGCATGAAAGGCATAGCTTGTCTGAAACCTCCTAACAGGACACACAAGCAGACCCTGTCACTTTGGCTCTCAGCCTTTTCCTTTGCCTGGAAAGAGGGAACATGCCTGGAAGCTCCTACGGTGCTTTTCTCGGCCCTAGCAGACTGCAGTTCAAAACATGCTAACGTCCAGCAATAACTCCCAAAGTAAAGAAGCTAGGCCTGAAAGGCATAGCTTGTCTGAAACCTCTTAACAGGACACACAAACAGACCCTGTCACTTTGGCTCTCAGCCTTTTCCTTTGCCTGGAAAGAGGGAACATGCCTGGAACCTCCTACGGTGCTTTTCTCGGCCCTAGCAGACTGCAGTTCAAAACATGCTAAACGTCCAGCAATAACTCCCAAAGTAAAGAAGCTAGGACTGAAAGGCATAGCTTGTCTGAAACCTCCTAACAGGACACACAAGCAGACCCTGTCACTTTGGCTCTCAGCCTTTTCCTTTGCCTGGAAAGAGGGAACATGCCTGGAACATCCTACGGTGCTTTTCTCGGCCCTAGCAGACTGCAGTTCAAAACATGCTAAACGTCCAGCAATAACTCCCAAAGTAAAGAAGCTAGGACTGAAAGGCATAGCTTGTCTGAAACCTCCTAACAGGACACACAAGCAGGACCCTGTCACTTTGGCTCTCAGCCTTTTCCTTTGCCTGGAAAGAGGGAACATGCCTGGAAGCTCCTACGGTGCTTTTCTCGGCCCTAGCAGACTGCAGTTCAAAACATGCTAAACGTCCAGCAATAACTCCCAAAGTAAAGAAGCTAGGCCTGAAAGGCATAGCTTGTCTGAAACCTCTTAACAGGACACACAAACAGACCCTGTCACTTTGGCTCTCAGCCTTTTCCTTTGCCTGGAAAGAGGGAACATGCCTGGAACCTCCTACGGTGCTTTTCTCGGCCCTAGCAGACTGCAGTTCAAAACATGCTAAACGTCCAGCAATAACTCCCAAAGTAAAGAAGCTAGGACTGAAAGGCATAGCTTGTCTGAAACCTCCTAACAGGACACACAAGCAGACCCTGTCACTTTGGCTCTCAGCCTTTTCCTTTGCCTGGAAAGAGGGAACATGCCTGGAACATCCTACGGTGCTTTTCTCGGCCCTAGCAGACTGCAGTTCAAAACATGCTAAACGTCCAGCAATAACTCCCAAAGTAAAGAAGCTAGGACTGAAAGGCATAGCTTGTCTGAAACCTCCTAACAGGACACACAAGCAGACCCTGTCACTTTGGCTCTCAGCCTTTTCCTTTGCCTGGAAAGAGGGAACATGCCTGGAAGCTCCTACGGTGCTTTTCTCGGCCCTAGCAGACTGCAGTTCAAAACATGCTAAACGTCCAGCAATAACTCCCAAAGTAAAGAAGCTAGGACTGAAAGGCATAGCTTGTCTGAAACCTCCTAACAGGACACACAAGCAGACCCTGTCACTTTGGCTCTCAGCCTTTTCCTTTGCCTGGAAAGAGGGAACATGCCTGGAAGCTCCTACGGTGCTTTTCTCGGCCCTAGCAGACTGCAGTTCAAAACATGCTAAACGTCCAGCAATAACTCCCAAAGTAAAGAAGCTAGGCATGAAAGGCATAGCTTGTCTGAAACCTCCTAACAGGACACACAAGCAGACCCTGTCACTTTGGCTCTCAGCCTTTTCCTTTGCCTGGAAAGAGGGAACATGCCTGGAACCTCCTACGGTGCTTTTCTCGGCCCTAGCAGACTGCAGTTCAAAACATGCTAAACGTCAGCAATAACTCCCAAAGTAAAGAAGCTAGGACTGAAAGGCATAGCTTGTCTGAAACCTCTTAACAGGACACACAAGCAGACCCTGTCACTTTGGCTCTCAGCCTTTTCCTTTGCCTGGAAAGAGGGAACATGCCTGGAACCTCCTACGGTGCTTTTCTCGGCCCTAGCAGACTGCAGTTCAAAACATGCTAAACGTCCAGCAATAACTCCCAAAGTAAAGAAGCTGGGACTGAAAGGCATAGCTTGTCTGAAACCTCTTAACAGGACACACAAACAGACCCTGTCACTTTGGCTCTCAGCCTTTTCCTTTGCCTGGAAAGAGGGAACATGCCTGGAAGCTCCTACGGTGCTTTTCTCGGCCCTAGCAGACTGCAGTTCAAAACATGCTAAACGTCCAGCAATAACTCCCAAAGTAAAGAAGCTAGGACTGAAAGGCATAGCTTGTCTGAAACCTCCTAACAGGACACACAAGCAGACCCTGTCACTTTGGCTCTCAGCCTTTTCCTTTGCCTGGAAAGAGGGAACATGCCTGGAACCTCCTACGGTGCTTTTCTCGGCCCTAGCAGACTGCAGTTCAAAACATGCTAAACGTCCAGCAATAACTCCCAAAGTAAAGAAGCTAGGACTGAAAGGCATAGCTTGTCTGAAACCTCCTAACAGGACACACAAGCAGACCCTGTCACTTTGGCTCTCAGCCTTTTCCTTTGCCTGGAAAGAGGGAACATGCCTGGAAGCTCCTACGGTGCTTTTCTCGGCCCTAGCAGACTGCAGTTCAAAACATGCTAAACGTCCAGCAATAACTCCAAAGTAAAGAAGCTAGGCATGAAAGGCATAGCTTGTCTGAAACCTCCTAACAGGACACACAAGCAGACCCTGTCACTTTGGCTCTCAGCCTTTTCCTTTGCCTGGAAAGAGGGAACATGCCTGGAAGCTCCTACGGTGCTTTTCTCGGCCCTAGCAGACTGCAGTTCAAAACATGCTAAACGTCCAGCAATAACTCCCAAAGTAAAGAAGCTAGGACTGAAAGGCATAGCTTGTCTGAAACCTCCTAACAGGACACACAAGCAGACCCTGTCACTTTGGCTCTCAGCCTTTTCCTTTGCCTGGAAAGAGGGAACATGCCTGGAAGCTCCTACGGTGCTTTTCTCGGCCCTAGCAGACTGCAGTTCAAAACATGCTAAACGTCCAGCAATAACTCCCAAAGTAAAGAAGCTAGGCCTGAAAGGCATAGCTTGTCTGAAACCTCTTAACAGGACACACAAACAGACCCTGTCACTTTGGCTCTCAGCCTTTTCCTTTGCCTGGAAAGAGGGAACATGCCTGGAACCTCCTACGGTGCTTTTCTCGGCCCTAGCAGACTGCAGTTCAAAACATGCTAAACGTCCAGCAATAACTCCCAAAGTAAAGAAGCTAGGACTGAAAGGCATAGCTTGTCTGAAACCTCCTAACAGGACACACAAGCAGACCCTGTCACTTTGGCTCTCAGCCTTTTCCTTTGCCTGGAAAGAGGGAACATGCCTGGAACCTCCTACGGTGCTTTTCTCGGCCCTAGCAGACTGCAGTTCAAAACATGCTAAACGTCCAGCAATAACTCCCAAAGTAAAGAAGCTAGGCATGAAAGGCATAGCTTGTCTGAAACCTCCTAACAGGACACACAAGCAGACCCTGTCACTTTGGCTCTCAGCCTTTTCCTTTGCCTGGAAAGAGGGAACATGCCTGGAAGCTCCTACGGTGCTTTTCTCGGCCCTAGCAGACTGCAGTTCAAAACATGCTAAACGTCCAGCAATAACTCCCAAAGTAAAGAAGCTGGGACTGAAAGGCATAGCTTGTCTGAAACCTCTTAACAGGACACACAAACAGACCCTGTCACTTTGGCTCTCAGCCTTTTCCTTTGCCTGGAAAGAGGGAACATGCCTGGAAGCTCCTACGGTGCTTTTCTCGGCCCTAGCAGACTGCAGTTCAAAACATGCTAAACGTCCAGCAATAACTCCCAAAGTAAAGAAGCTAGGACTGAAAGGCATAGCTTGTCTGAAACCTCCTAACAGGACACACAAGCAGACCCTGTCACTTTGGCTCTCAGCCTTTTCCTTTGCCTGGAAAGAGGGAACATGCCTGGAACCTCCTACGGTGCTTTTCTCGGCCCTAGCAGACTGCAGTTCAAAACATGCTAAACGTCCAGCAATAACTCCCAAAGTAAAGAAGCTAGGACTGAAAGGCATAGCTTGTCTGAAACCTCCTAACAGGACACACAAGCAGACCCTGTCACTTTGGCTCTCAGCCTTTTCCTTTGCCTGGAAAGAGGGAACATGCCTGGAACCTCCTACGGTGCTTTTCTCGGCCCTAGCAGACTGCAGTTCAAAACATGCTAAACGTCCAGCAATAACTCCCAAAGTAAAGAAGCTAGGACTGAAAGGCATAGCTTGTCTGAAACCTCCTAACAGGACACACAAGCAGACCCTGTCACTTTGGCTCTCAGCCTTTTCCTTTGCCTGGAAAGAGGGAACATGCCTGGAAGCTCCTACGGTGCTTTTCTCGGCCCTAGCAGACTGCAGTTCAAAACATGCTAAACGTCCAGCAATAACTCCCAAAGTAAAGAAGCTGGGACTGAAAGGCATAGCTTGTCTGAAACCTCTTAACAGGACACACAAACAGACCCTGTCACTTTGGCTCTCAGCCTTTTCCTTTGCCTGGAAAGAGGGAACATGCCTGGAAGCTCCTACGGTGCTTTTCTCGGCCCTAGCAGACTGCAGTTCAAAACATGCTAAACGTCCAGCAATAACTCCCAAAGTAAAGAAGCTAGGACTGAAAGGCATAGCTTGTCTGAAACCTCCTAACAGGACACACAAGCAGACCCTGTCACTTTGGCTCTCAGCCTTTTCCTTTGCCTGGAAAGAGGGAACATGCCTGGAACCTCCTACGGTGCTTTTCTCGGCCCTAGCAGACTGCAGTTCAAAACATGCTAAACGTCCAGCAATAACTCCCAAAGTAAAGAAGCTAGGACTGAAAGGCATAGCTTGTCTGAAACCTCCTAACAGGACACACAAGCAGACCCTGTCACTTTGGCTCTCAGCCTTTTCCTTTGCCTGGAAAGAGGGAACATGCCTGGAACCTCCTACGGTGCTTTTCTCGGCCCTAGCAGACTGCAGTTCAAAACATGCTAAACGTCCAGCAATAACTCCCAAAGTAAAGAAGCTAGGACTGAAAGGCATAGCTTGTCTGAAACCTCCTAACAGGACACACAAGCAGACCCTGTCACTTTGGCTCTCAGCCTTTTCCTTTGCCTGGAAAGAGGGAACATGCCTGGAAGCTCCTACGGTGCTTTTCTCGGCCCTAGCAGACTGCAGTTCAAAACATGCTAAACGTCCAGCAATAACTCCCAAAGTAAAGAAGCTGGGACTGAAAGGCATAGCTTGTCTGAAACCTCTTAACAGGACACACAAACAGACCCTGTCACTTTGGCTCTCAGCCTTTTCCTTTGCCTGGAAAGAGGGAACATGCCTGGAAGCTCCTACGGTGCTTTTCTTGGCCCTAGCAGACTGCAGTTCAAAACATGCTAAACGTCCAGCAATAACTCCCAAAGTAAAGAAGCTGGGACTGAAAGGCATAGCTTGTCTGAAACCTCTTAACAGGACACACAAACAGACCCTGTCACTTTGGCTCTCAGCCTTTTCCTTTGCCTGGAAAGAGGGAACATGCCTGGAAGCTCCTACGGTGCTTTTCTCGGCCCTAGCAGACTGCAGTTCAAAACATGCTAAACGTCCAGCAATAACTCCCAAAGTAAAGAAGCTAGGACTGAAAGGCATAGCTTGTCTGAAACCTCCTAACAGGACACACAAGCAGACCCTGTCACTTTGGCTCTCAGCCTTTTCCTTTGCCTGGAAAGAGGGAACATGCCTGGAACCTCCTACGGTGCTTTTCTCGGCCCTAGCAGACTGCAGTTCAAAACATGCTAAACGTCCAGCAATAACTCCCAAAGTAAAGAAGCTAGGACTGAAAGGCATAGCTTGTCTGAAACCTCCTAACAGGACACACAAGCAGACCCTGTCACTTTGGCTCTCAGCCTTTTCCTTTGCCTGGAAAGAGGGAACATGCCTGGAACCTCCTATGGTGCTTTTCTCGGCCCTAGCAGACTGCAGTTCAAAACATGCTAAACGTCCAGCAATAACTCCCAAAGTAAAGAAGCTAGGCCTGAAAGGCATAGCTTGTCTGAAACCTCCTAACAGGACACACAAGCAGACCCTGTCACTTTGGCTCTCAGCCTTTTCCTTTGCCTGGAAAGAGGGAACATGCCTGGAAGCTCCTACGGTGCTTTTCTCGGCCCTAGCAGACTGCAGTTCAAAACATGCTAAACGTCCAGCAATAACTCCCAAAGTAAAGAAGCTAGGACTGAAAGGCATAGCTTGTCTGAAACCTCCTAACAGGACACACAAGCAGACCCTGTCACTTTGGCTCTCAGCCTTTTCCTTTGCCTGGAAAGAGGGAACATGCCTGGAACCTCCTACGGTGCTTTTCTCGGCCCTAGCAGACTGCAGTTCAAAACATGCTAAACGTCCAGCAATAACTCCCAAAGTAAAGAAGCTAGGCATGAAAGGCATAGCTTGTCTGAAACCTCCTAACAGGACACACAAGCAGACCCTGTCACTTTGGCTCTCAGCCTTTTCCTTTGCCTGGAAAGAGGGAACATGCCTGGAAGCTCCTACGGTGCTTTTCTCGGCCCTAGCAGACTGCAGTTCAAAACATGCTAAACGTCCAGCAATAACTCCCAAAGTAAAGAAGCTAGGACTGAAAGGCATAGCTTGTCTGAAACCTCCTAACAGGACACACAAGCAGACCCTGTCACTTTGGCTCTCAGCCTTTTCCTTTGCCTGGAAAGAGGGAACATGCCTGGAAGCTCCTACGGTGCTTTTCTCGGCCCTAGCAGACTGCAGTTCAAAACATGCTAAACGTCCAGCAATAACTCCCAAAGTAAAGAAGCTGGGACTGAAAGGCATAGCTTGTCTGAAACCTCTTAACAGGACACACAAACAGACCCTGTCACTTTGGCTCTCAGCCTTTTCCTTTGCCTGGAAAGAGGGAACATGCCTGGAAGCTCCTACGGTGCTTTTCTCGGCCCTAGCAGACTGCAGTTCAAAACATGCTAAACGTCCAGCAATAACTCCCAAAGTAAAGAAGCTAGGACTGAAAGGCATAGCTTGTCTGAAACCTCCTAACAGGACACACAAGCAGACCCTGTCACTTTGGCTCTCAGCCTTTTCCTTTGCCTGGAAAGAGGGAACATGCCTGGAACCTCCTACGGTGCTTTTCTCGGCCCTAGCAGACTGCAGTTCAAAACATGCTAAACGTCCAGCAATAACTCCCAAAGTAAAGAAGCTAGGACTGAAAGGCATAGCTTGTCTGAAACCTCCTAACAGGACACACAAGCAGACCCTGTCACTTTGGCTCTCAGCCTTTTCCTTTGCCTGGAAAGAGGGAACATGCCTGGAAGCTCCTACGGTGCTTTTCTCGGCCCTAGCAGACTGCAGTTCAAAACATGCTAAACGTCCAGCAATAACTCCCAAAGTAAAGAAGCTAGGACTGAAAGGCATAGCTTGTCTGAAACCTCCTAACAGGACACACAAGCAGACCCTGTCACTTTGGCTCTCAGCCTTTTCCTTTGCCTGGAAAGAGGGAACATGCCTGGAAGCTCCTACGGTGCTTTTCTCGGCCCTAGCAGACTGCAGTTCAAAACATGCTAAACGTCCAGCAATAACTCCCAAAGTAAAGAAGCTGGGACTGAAAGGCATAGCTTGTCTGAAACCTCTTAACAGGACACACAAACAGACCCTGTCACTTTGGCTCTCAGCCTTTTCCTTTGCCTGGAAAGAGGGAACATGCCTGGAAGCTCCTACGGTGCTTTTCTCGGCCCTAGCAGACTGCAGTTCAAAACATGCTAAACGTCCAGCAATAACTCCCAAAGTAAAGAAGCTGGGACTGAAAGGCATAGCTTGTCTGAAACCTCTTAACAGGACACACAAACAGACCCTGTCACTCTGGCTCTCAGCCTTTTCCTTTGCCTGGAAAGAGGGAACATGCCTGGAAGCTCCTACGGTGCTTTTCTCGGCCCTAGCAGACTGCAGTTCAAAACATGCTAAACGTCCAGCAATAACTCCCAAAGTAAAGAAGCTAGGACTGAAAGGCATAGCTTGTCTGAAACCTCCTAACAGGACACACAAGCAGACCCTGTCACTTTGGCTCTCAGCCTTTTCCTTTGCCTGGAAAGAGGGAACATGCCTGGAAGCTCCTACGGTGCTTTTCTCGGCCCTAGCAGACTGCAGTTCAAAACATGCTAAACGTCCAGCAATAACTCCCAAAGTAAAGAAGCTAGGACTGAAAGGCATAGCTTGTCTGAAACCTCCTAACAGGACACACAAGCAGACCCTGTCACTTTGGCTCTCAGCCTTTTCCTTTGCCTGGAAAGAGGGAACATGCCTGGAAGCTCCTACGGTGCTTTTCTCGGCCCTAGCAGACTGCAGTTCAAAACATGCTAAACGTCCAGCAATAACTCCCAAAGTAAAGAAGCTAGGACTGAAAGGCATAGCTTGTCTGAAACCTCCTAACAGGACACACAAGCAGACCCTGTCACTTTGGCTCTCAGCCTTTTCCTTTGCCTGGAAAGAGGGAACATGCCTGGAAGCTCCTACGGTGCTTTTCTCGGCCCTAGCAGACTGCAGTTCAAAACATGCTAAACGTCCAGCAATAACTCCCAAAGTAAAGAAGCTGGGACTGAAAGGCATAGCTTGTCTGAAACCTCTTAACAGGACACACAAACAGACCCTGTCACTTTGGCTCTCAGCCTTTTCCTTTGCCTGGAAAGAGGGAACATGCCTGGAAGCTCCTACGGTGCTTTTCTCGGCCCTAGCAGACTGCAGTTCAAAACATGCTAAACGTCCAGCAATAACTCCCAAAGTAAAGAAGCTGGGACTGAAAGGCATAGCTTGTCTGAAACCTCTTAACAGGACACACAAACAGACCCTGTCACTTTGGCTCTCAGCCTTTTCCTTTGCCTGGAAAGAGGGAACATGCCTGGAAGCTCCTACGGTGCTTTTCTCGGCCCTAGCAGACTGCAGTTCAAAACATGCTAAACGTCCAGCAATAACTCCCAAAGTAAAGAAGCTAGGACTGAAAGGCATAGCTTGTCTGAAACCTCCTAACAGGACACACAAGCAGACCCTGTCACTTTGGCTCTCAGCCTTTTCCTTTGCCTGGAAAGAGGGAACATGCCTGGAACCTCCTACGGTGCTTTTCTCGGCCCTAGCAGACTGCAGTTCAAAACATGCTAAACGTCCAGCAATAACTCCCAAAGTAAAGAAGCTAGGACTGAAAGGCATAGCTTGTCTGAAACCTCCTAACAGGACACACAAGCAGACCCTGTCACTTTGGCTCTCAGCCTTTTCCTTTGCCTGGAAAGAGGGAACATGCCTGGAAGCTCCTACGGTGCTTTTCTCGGCCCTAGCAGACTGCAGTTCAAAACATGCTAAACGTCCAGCAATAACTCCCAAAGTAAAGAAGCTAGGACTGAAAGGCATAGCTTGTCTGAAACCTCCTAACAGGACACACAAGCAGACCCTGTCACTTTGGCTCTCAGCCTTTTCCTTTGCCTGGAAAGAGGGAACATGCCTGGAAGCTCCTACGGTGCTTTTCTCGGCCCTAGCAGACTGCAGTTCAAAACATGCTAAACGTCCAGCAATAACTCCCAAAGTAAAGAAGCTGGGACTGAAAGGCATAGCTTGTCTGAAACCTCTTAACAGGACACACAAACAGACCCTGTCACTTTGGCTCTCAGCCTTTTCCTTTGCCTGGAAAGAGGGAACATGCCTGGAAGCTCCTACGGTGCTTTTCTCGGCCCTAGCAGACTGCAGTTCAAAACATGCTAAACGTCCAGCAATAACTCCCAAAGTAAAGAAGCTGGGACTGAAAGGCATAGCTTGTCTGAAACCTCTTAACAGGACACACAAACAGACCCTGTCACTTTGGCTCTCAGCCTTTTCCTTTGCCTGGAAAGAGGGAACATGCCTGGAAGCTCCTACGGTGCTTTTCTCGGCCCTAGCAGACTGCAGTTCAAAACATGCTAAACGTCCAGCAATAACTCCCAAAGTAAAGAAGCTAGGACTGAAAGGCATAGCTTGTCTGAAACCTCCTAACAGGACACACAAGCAGACCCTGTCACTTTGGCTCTCAGCCTTTTCCTTTGCCTGGAAAGAGGGAACATGCCTGGAACCTCCTACGGTGCTTTTCTCGGCCCTAGCAGACTGCAGTTCAAAACATGCTAAACGTCCAGCAATAACTCCCAAAGTAAAGAAGCTAGGACTGAAAGGCATAGCTTGTCTGAAACCTCCTAACAGGACACACAAGCAGACCCTGTCACTTTGGCTCTCAGCCTTTTCCTTTGCCTGGAAAGAGGGAACATGCCTGGAACCTCCTATGGTGCTTTTCTCGGCCCTAGCAGACTGCAGTTCAAAACATGCTAAACGTCCAGCAATAACTCCCAAAGTAAAGAAGCTAGGACTGAAAGGCATAGCTTGTCTGAAACCTCCTAACAGGACACACAAGCAGACCCTGTCACTTTGGCTCTCAGCCTTTTCCTTTGCCTGGAAAGAGGGAACATGCCTGGAAGCTCCTACGGTGCTTTTCTCGGCCCTAGCAGACTGCAGTTCAAAACATGCTAAACGTCCAGCAATAACTCCCAAAGTAAAGAAGCTAGGACTGAAAGGCATAGCTTGTCTGAAACCTCCTAACAGGACACACAAGCAGACCCTGTCACTTTGGCTCTCAGCCTTTTCCTTTGCCTGGAAAGAGGGAACATGCCTGGAAGCTCCTACGGTGCTTTTCTCGGCCCTAGCAGACTGCAGTTCAAAACATGCTAAACGTCCAGCAATAACTCCCAAAGTAAAGAAGCTAGGCATGAAAGGCATAGCTTGTCTGAAACCTCCTAACAGGACACACAAGCAGACCCTGTCACTTTGGCTCTCAGCCTTTTCCTTTGCCTGGAAAGAGGGAACATGCCTGGAAGCTCCTACGGTGCTTTTCTCGGCCCTAGCAGACTGCAGTTCAAAACATGCTAAACGTCCAGCAATAACTCCCAAAGTAAAGAAGCTAGGCATGAAAGGCATAGCTTGTCTGAAACCTCCTAACAGGACACACAAGCAGACCCTGTCACTTTGGCTCTCAGCCTTTTCCTTTGCCTGGAAAGAGGGAACATGCCTGGAACCTCCTACGGTGCTTTTCTCGGCCCTAGCAGACTGCAGTTCAAAACATGCTAAACGTCCAGCAATAACTCCCAAAGTAAAGAAGCTAGGCATGAAAGGCATAGCTTGTCTGAAACCTCCTAACAGGACACACAAGCAGACCCTGTCACTTTGGCTCTCAGCCTTTTCCTTTGCCTGGAAAGAGGGAACATGCCTGGAACCTCCTACGGTGCTTTTCTCGGCCCTAGCAGACTGCAGTTCAAAACATGCTAAACGTCCAGCAATAACTCCCAAAGTAAAGAAGCTAGGACTGAAAGGCATAGCTTGTCTGAAACCTCCTAACAGGACACACAAGCAGACCCTGTCACTTTGGCTCTCAGCCTTTTCCTTTGCCTGGAAAGAGGGAACATGCCTGGAACCTCCTACGGTGCTTTTCTCGGCCCTAGCAGACTGCAGTTCAAAACATGCTAAACGTCCAGCAATAACTCCCAAAGTAAAGAAGCTAGGCCTGAAAGGCCTAGCTTGTCTGAAACCTCCTAACAGGACACACAAGCAGACCCTGTCACTTTGGCTCTCAGCCTTTTCCTTTGCCTGGAAAGAGGGAACATGCCTGGAAGCTCCTACGGTGCTTTTCTCGGCCCTAGCAGACTGCAGTTCAAAACATGCTAAACGTCCAGCAATAACTCCCAAAGTAAAGAAGCTAGGACTGAAAGGCATAGCTTGTCTGAAACCTCCTAACAGGACACACAAGCAGACCCTGTCACTTTGGCTCTCAGCCTTTTCCTTTGCCTGGAAAGAGGGAACATGCCTGGAACCTCCTACGGTGCTTTTCTCGGCCCTAGCAGACTGCAGTTCAAAACATGCTAAACGTCCAGCAATAACTCCCAAAGTAAAGAAGCTAGGACTGAAAGGCATAGCTTGTCTGAAACCTCCTAACAGGACACACAAGCAGACCCTGTCACTTTGGCTCTCAGCCTTTTCCTTTGCCTGGAAAGAGGGAACATGCCTGGAACCTCCTACGGTGCTTTTCTCGGCCCTAGCAGACTGCAGTTCAAAACATGCTAAACGTCCAGCAATAACTCCCAAAGTAAAGAAGCTAGGCATGAAAGGCATAGCTTGTCTGAAACCTCCTAACAGGACACACAAGCAGACCCTGTCACTTTGGCTCTCAGCCTTTTCCTTTGCCTGGAAAGAGGGAACATGCCTGGAAGCTCCTACGGTGCTTTTCTCGGCCCTAGCAGACTGCAGTTCAAAACATGCTAAACGTCCAGCAATAACTCCCAAAGTAAAGAAGCTGGGACTGAAAGGCATAGCTTGTCTGAAACCTCTTAACAGGACACACAAACAGACCCTGTCACTTTGGCTCTCAGCCTTTTCCTTTGCCTGGAAAGAGGGAACATGCCTGGAAGCTCCTACGGTGCTTTTCTCGGCCCTAGCAGACTGCAGTTCAAAACATGCTAAACGTCCAGCAATAACTCCCAAAGTAAAGAAGCTAGGCATGAAAGGCATAGCTTGTCTGAAACCTCCTAACAGGACACACAAGCAGACCCTGTCACTTTGGCTCTCAGCCTTTTCCTTTGCCTGGAAAGAGGGAACATGCCTGGAACCTCCTACGGTGCTTTTCTCGGCCCCAGCAGACTGCAGTTCAAAACATGCTAAACGTCCAGCAATAACTCCCAAAGTAAAGAAGCTAGGACTGAAAGGCATAGCTTGTCTGAAACCTCCTAACAGGACACACAAGCAGACCCTGTCACTTTGGCTCTCAGCCTTTTCCTTTGCCTGGAAAGAGGGAACATGCCTGGAAGCTCCTACGGTGCTTTTCTCGGCCCTAGCAGACTGCAGTTCAAAACATGCTAAACGTCCAGCAATAACTCCCAAAGTAAAGAAGCTAGGACTGAAAGGCATAGCTTGTCTGAAACCTCCTAACAGGACACACAAGCAGACCCTGTCACTTTGGCTCTCAGCCTTTTCCTTTGCCTGGAAAGAGGGAACATGCCTGGAAGCTCCTACGGTGCTTTTCTCGGCCCTAGCAGACTGCAGTTCAAAACATGCTAAACGTCCAGCAATAACTCCCAAAGTAAAGAAGCTGGGACTGAAAGGCATAGCTTGTCTGAAACCTCTTAACAGGACACACAAACAGACCCTGTCACTTTGGCTCTCAGCCTTTTCCTTTGCCTGGAAAGAGGGAACATGCCTGGAAGCTCCTACGGTGCTTTTCTCGGCCCTAGCAGACTGCAGTTCAAAACATGCTAAACGTCCAGCAATAACTCCCAAAGTAAAGAAGCTGGGACTGAAAGGCATAGCTTGTCTGAAACCTCTTAACAGGACACACAAACAGACCCTGTCACTTTGGCTCTCAGCCTTTTCCTTTGCCTGGAAAGAGGGAACATGCCTGGAAGCTCCTACGGTGCTTTTCTCGGCCCTAGCAGACTGCAGTTCAAAACATGCTAAACGTCCAGCAATAACTCCCAAAGTAAAGAAGCTAGGACTGAAAGGCATAGCTTGTCTGAAACCTCCTAACAGGACACACAAGCAGACCCTGTCACTTTGGCTCTCAGCCTTTTCCTTTGCCTGGAAAGAGGGAACATGCCTGGAACCTCCTACGGTGCTTTTCTCGGCCCTAGCAGACTGCAGTTCAAAACATGCTAAACGTCCAGCAATAACTCCCAAAGTAAAGAAGCTAGGACTGAAAGGCATAGCTTGTCTGAAACCTCCTAACAGGACACACAAGCAGACCCTGTCACTTTGGCTCTCAGCCTTTTCCTTTGCCTGGAAAGAGGGAACATGCCTGGAACCTCCTATGGTGCTTTTCTCGGCCCTAGCAGACTGCAGTTCAAAACATGCTAAACGTCCAGCAATAACTCCCAAAGTAAAGAAGCTAGGACTGAAAGGCATAGCTTGTCTGAAACCTCCTAACAGGACACACAAGCAGACCCTGTCACTTTGGCTCTCAGCCTTTTCCTTTGCCTGGAAAGAGGGAACATGCCTGGAAGCTCCTACGGTGCTTTTCTCGGCCCTAGCAGACTGCAGTTCAAAACATGCTAAACGTCCAGCAATAACTCCCAAAGTAAAGAAGCTAGGACTGAAAGGCATAGCTTGTCTGAAACCTCCTAACAGGACACACAAGCAGACCCTGTCACTTTGGCTCTCAGCCTTTTCCTTTGCCTGGAAAGAGGGAACATGCCTGGAACCTCCTACGGTGCTTTTCTCGGCCCTAGCAGACTGCAGTTCAAAACATGCTAAACGTCCAGCAATAACTCCCAAAGTAAAGAAGCTAGGACTGAAAGGCATAGCTTGTCTGAAACCTCCTAACAGGACACACAAGCAGACCCTGTCACTTTGGCTCTCAGCCTTTTCCTTTGCCTGGAAAGAGGGAACATGCCTGGAAGCTCCTACGGTGCTTTTCTCGGCCCTAGCAGACTGCAGTTCAAAACATGCTAAACGTCCAGCAATAACTCCCAAAGTAAAGAAGCTAGGCATGAAAGGCATAGCTTGTCTGAAACCTCTTAACAGGACACACAAACAGACCCTGTCACTTTGGCTCTCAGCCTTTTCCTTTGCCTGGAAAGAGGGAACATGCCTGGAAGCTCCTACGGTGCTTTTCTCGGCCCTAGCAGACTGCAGTTCAAAACATGCTAAACGTCCAGCAATAACTCCCAAAGTAAAGAAGCTAGGCATGAAAGGCATAGCTTGTCTGAAACCTCCTAACAGGACACACAAGCAGACCCTGTCACTTTGGCTCTCAGCCTTTTCCTTTGCCTGGAAAGAGGGAACATGCCTGGAACCTCCTACGGTGCTTTTCTCGGCCCTAGCAGACTGCAGTTCAAAACATGCTAAACGTCCAGCAATAACTCCCAAAGTAAAGAAGCTAGGACTGAAAGGCATAGCTTGTCTGAAACCTCCTAACAGGACACACAAGCAGACCCTGTCACTTTGGCTCTCAGCCTTTTCCTTTGCCTGGAAAGAGGGAACATGCCTGGAACCTCCTATGGTGCTTTTCTCGGCCCTAGCAGACTGCAGTTCAAAACATGCTAAACGTCCAGCAATAACTCCCAAAGTAAAGAAGCTAGGACTGAAAGTCATAGCTTGTCTGAAACCTCCTAACAGGACACACAAGCAGACCCTGTCACTTTGGCTCTCAGCCTTTTCCTTTGCCTGGAAAGAGGGAACATGCCTGGAAGCTCCTACGGTGCTTTTCTCGGCCCTAGCAGACTGCAGTTCAAAACATGCTAAACGTCCAGCAATAACTCCCAAAGTAAAGAAGCTAGGACTGAAAGGCATAGCTTGTCTGAAACCTCCTAACAGGACACACAAGCAGACCCTGTCACTTTGGCTCTCAGCCTTTTCCTTTGCCTGGAAAGAGGGAACATGCCTGGAAGCTCCTACGGTGCTTTTCTCGGCCCTAGCAGACTGCAGTTCAAAACATGCTAAACGTCCAGCAATAACTCCCAAAGTAAAGAAGCTAGGCATGAAAGGCATAGCTTGTCTGAAACCTCCTAACAGGACACACAAGCAGACCCTGTCACTTTGGCTCTCAGCCTTTTCCTTTGCCTGGAAAGAGGGAACATGCCTGGAACCTCCTACGGTGCTTTTCTCGGCCCTAGCAGACTGCAGTTCAAAACATGCTAAACGTCCAGCAATAACTCCCAAAGTAAAGAAGCTAGGCATGAAAGGCATAGCTTGTCTGAAACCTCCTAACAGGACACACAAGCAGACCCTGTCACTTTGGCTCTCAGCCTTTTCCTTTGCCTGGAAAGAGGGAACATGCCTGGAACCTCCTACGGTGCTTTTCTCGGCCCTAGCAGACTGCAGTTCAAAACATGCTAAACGTCCAGCAATAACTCCCAAAGTAAAGAAGCTGGGACTGAAAGGCATAGCTTGTCTGAAACCTCTTAACAGGACACACAAACAGACCCTGTCACTCTGGATCTCAGCCTTTTCCTTTGCCTGGAAAGAGGGAACATGCCTGGAAGCTCCTACGGTGCTTTTCTCGGCCCTAGCAGACTGCAGTTCAAAACATGCTAAACGTCCAGCAATAACTCCCAAAGTAAAGAAGCTAGGACTGAAAGGCATAGCTTGTCTGAAACCTCCTAACAGGACACACAAGCAGACCCTGTCACTTTGGCTCTCAGCCTTTTCCTTTGCCTGGAAAGAGGGAACATGCCTGGAACCTCCTACGGTGCTTTTCTCGGCCCTAGCAGACTGCAGTTCAAAACATGCTAAACGTCCAGCAATAACTCCCAAAGTAAAGAAGCTAGGACTGAAAGGCATAGCTTGTCTGAAACCTCCTAACAGGACACACAAGCAGACCCTGTCACTTTGGCTCTCAGCCTTTTCCTTTGCCTGGAAAGAGGGAACATGCCTGGAAGCTCCTACGGTGCTTTTCTCGGCCCTAGCAGACTGCAGTTCAAAACATGCTAAACGTCCAGCAATAACTCCCAAAGTAAAGAAGCTAGGACTGAAAGGCATAGCTTGTCTGAAACCTCCTAACAGGACACACAAGCAGACCCTGTCACTTTGGCTCTCAGCCTTTTCCTTTGCCTGGAAAGAGGGAACATGCCTGGAACCTCCTACGGTGCTTTTCTCGGCCCTAGCAGACTGCAGTTCAAAACATGCTAAACGTCCAGCAATAACTCCCAAAGTAAAGAAGCTAGGACTGAAAGGCATAGCTTGTCTGAAACCTCCTAACAGGACACACAAGCAGACCCTGTCACTTTGGCTCTCAGCCTTTTCCTTTGCCTGGAAAGAGGGAACATGCCTGGAACCTCCTACGGTGCTTTTCTCGGCCCTAGCAGACTGCAGTTCAAAACATGCTAAACGTCCAGCAATAACTCCCAAAGTAAAGAAGCTAGGCATGAAAGGCATAGCTTGTCTGAAACCTCCTAACAGGACACACAAGCAGACCCTGTCACTTTGGCTCTCAGCCTTTTCCTTTGCCTGGAAAGAGGGAACATGCCTGGAAGCTCCTACGGTGCTTTTCTCGGCCCTAGCAGACTGCAGTTCAAAACATGCTAAACGTCCAGCAATAACTCCCAAAGTAAAGAAGCTGGGACTGAAAGGCATAGCTTGTCTGAAACCTCTTAACAGGACACACAAACAGACCCTGTCACTTTGGCTCTCAGCCTTTTCCTTTGCCTGGAAAGAGGGAACATGCCTGGAAGCTCCTACGGTGCTTTTCTCGGCCCTAGCAGACTGCAGTTCAAAACATGCTAAACGTCCAGCAATAACTCCCAAAGTAAAGAAGCTAGGACTGAAAGGCATAGCTTGTCTGAAACCTCCTAACAGGACACACAAGCAGACCCTGTCACTTTGGCTCTCAGCCTTTTCCTTTGCCTGGAAAGAGGGAACATGCCTGGAACCTCCTACGGTGCTTTTCTCGGCCCCAGCAGACTGCAGTTCAAAACATGCCAAACGTCCAGCAATAACTCCCAAAGTAAAGAAGCTAGGACTGAAAGGCATAGCTTGTCTGAAACCTCCTAACAGGACACACAAGCAGACCCTGTCACTTTGGCTCTCAGCCTTTTCCTTTGCCTGGAAAGAGGGAACATGCCTGGAAGCTCCTACGGTGCTTTTCTCGGCCCTAGCAGACTGCAGTTCAAAACATGCTAAACGTCCAGCAATAACTCCCAAAGTAAAGAAGCTAGGACTGAAAGGCATAGCTTGTCTGAAACCTCCTAACAGGACACACAAGCAGACCCTGTCACTTTGGCTCTCAGCCTTTTCCTTTGCCTGGAAAGAGGGAACATGCCTGGAAGCTCCTACGGTGCTTTTCTCGGCCCTAGCAGACTGCAGTTCAAAACATGCTAAACGTCCAGCAATAACTCCCAAAGTAAAGAAGCTGGGACTGAAAGGCATAGCTTGTCTGAAACCTCTTAACAGGACACACAAACAGACCCTGTCACTTTGGCTCTCAGCCTTTTCCTTTGCCTGGAAAGAGGGAACATGCCTGGAAGCTCCTACGGTGCTTTTCTCGGCCCTAGCAGACTGCAGTTCAAAACATGCTAAACGTCCAGCAATAACTCCCAAAGTAAAGAAGCTGGGACTGAAAGGCATAGCTTGTCTGAAACCTCTTAACAGGACACACAAACAGACCCTGTCACTTTGGCTCTCAGCCTTTTCCTTTGCCTGGAAAGAGGGAACATGCCTGGAAGCTCCTACGGTGCTTTTCTCGGCCCTAGCAGACTGCAGTTCAAAACATGCTAAACGTCCAGCAATAACTCCCAAAGTAAAGAAGCTAGGACTGAAAGGCATAGCTTGTCTGAAACCTCCTAACAGGACACACAAGCAGACCCTGTCACTTTGGCTCTCAGCCTTTTCCTTTGCCTGGAAAGAGGGAACATGCCTGGAACCTCCTACGGTGCTTTTCTCGGCCCTAGCAGACTGCAGTTCAAAACATGCTAAACGTCCAGCAATAACTCCCAAAGTAAAGAAGCTAGGACTGAAAGGCATAGCTTGTCTGAAACCTCCTAACAGGACACACAAGCAGACCCTGTCACTTTGGCTCTCAGCCTTTTCCTTTGCCTGGAAAGAGGGAACATGCCTGGAACCTCCTATGGTGCTTTTCTCGGCCCTAGCAGACTGCAGTTCAAAACATGCTAAACGTCCAGCAATAACTCCCAAAGTAAAGAAGCTAGGACTGAAAGGCATAGCTTGTCTGAAACCTCCTAACAGGACACACAAGCAGACCCTGTCACTTTGGCTCTCAGCCTTTTCCTTTGCCTGGAAAGAGGGAACATGCCTGGAAGCTCCTACGGTGCTTTTCTCGGCCCTAGCAGACTGCAGTTCAAAACATGCTAAACGTCCAGCAATAACTCCCAAAGTAAAGAAGCTAGGACTGAAAGGCATAGCTTGTCTGAAACCTCCTAACAGGACACACAAGCAGACCCTGTCACTTTGGCTCTCAGCCTTTTCCTTTGCCTGGAAAGAGGGAACATGCCTGGAACCTCCTACGGTGCTTTTCTCGGCCCTAGCAGACTGCAGTTCAAAACATGCTAAACGTCCAGCAATAACTCCCAAAGTAAAGAAGCTAGGACTGAAAGGCATAGCTTGTCTGAAACCTCCTAACAGGACACACAAGCAGACCCTGTCACTTTGGCTCTCAGCCTTTTCCTTTGCCTGGAAAGAGGGAACATGCCTGGAAGCTCCTACGGTGCTTTTCTCGGCCCTAGCAGACTGCAGTTCAAAACATGCTAAACGTCCAGCAATAACTCCCAAAGTAAAGAAGCTAGGCATGAAAGGCATAGCTTGTCTGAAACCTCTTAACAGGACACACAAACAGACCCTGTCACTTTGGCTCTCAGCCTTTTCCTTTGCCTGGAAAGAGGGAACATGCCTGGAAGCTCCTACGGTGCTTTTCTCGGCCCTAGCAGACTGCAGTTCAAAACATGCTAAACGTCCAGCAATAACTCCCAAAGTAAAGAAGCTAGGCATGAAAGGCATAGCTTGTCTGAAACCTCCTAACAGGACACACAAGCAGACCCTGTCACTTTGGCTCTCAGCCTTTTCCTTTGCCTGGAAAGAGGGAACATGCCTGGAAGCTCCTACGGTGCTTTTCTCGGCCCTAGCAGACTGCAGTTCAAAACATGCTAAACGTCCAGCAATAACTCCCAAAGTAAAGAAGCTAGGACTGAAAGGCATAGCTTGTCTGAAACCTCCTAACAGGACACACAAGCAGACCCTGTCACTTTGGCTCTCAGCCTTTTCCTTTGCCTGGAAAGAGGGAACATGCCTGGAACCTCCTATGGTGCTTTTCTCGGCCCTAGCAGACTGCAGTTCAAAACATGCTAAACGTCCAGCAATAACTCCCAAAGTAAAGAAGCTAGGCATGAAAGGCATAGCTTGTCTGAAACCTCCTAACAGGACACACAAGCAGACCCTGTCACTTTGGCTCTCAGCCTTTTCCTTTGCCTGGAAAGAGGGAACATGCCTGGAAGCTCCTACGGTGCTTTTCTCGGCCCTAGCAGACTGCAGTTCAAAACATGCTAAACGTCCAGCAATAACTCCCAAAGTAAAGAAGCTAGGACTGAAAGGCATAGCTTGTCTGAAACCTCCTAACAGGACACACAAGCAGACCCTGTCACTTTGGCTCTCAGCCTTTTCCTTTGCCTGGAAAGAGGGAACATGCCTGGAAGCTCCTACGGTGCTTTTCTCGGCCCTAGCAGACTGCAGTTCAAAACATGCTAAACGTCCAGCAATAACTCCCAAAGTAAAGAAGCTAGGCATGAAAGGCATAGCTTGTCTGAAACCTCCTAACAGGACACACAAGCAGACCCTGTCACTTTGGCTCTCAGCCTTTTCCTTTGCCTGGAAAGAGGGAACATGCCTGGAACCTCCTACGGTGCTTTTCTCGGCCCTAGCAGACTGCAGTTCAAAACATGCTAAACGTCCAGCAATAACTCCCAAAGTAAAGAAGCTAGGCATGAAAGGCATAGCTTGTCTGAAACCTCCTAACAGGACACACAAGCAGACCCTGTCACTTTGGCTCTCAGCCTTTTCCTTTGCCTGGAAAGAGGGAACATGCCTGGAACCTCCTACGGTGCTTTTCTCGGCCCTAGCAGACTGCAGTTCAAAACATGCTAAACGTCCAGCAATAACTCCCAAAGTAAAGAAGCTGGGACTGAAAGGCATAGCTTGTCTGAAACCTCTTAACAGGACACACAAACAGACCCTGTCACTCTGGATCTCAGCCTTTTCCTTTGCCTGGAAAGAGGGAACATGCCTGGAAGCTCCTACGGTGCTTTTCTCGGCCCTAGCAGACTGCAGTTCAAAACATGCTAAACGTCCAGCAATAACTCCCAAAGTAAAGAAGCTAGGACTGAAAGGCATAGCTTGTCTGAAACCTCCTAACAGGACACACAAGCAGACCCTGTCACTTTGGCTCTCAGCCTTTTCCTTTGCCTGGAAAGAGGGAACATGCCTGGAACCTCCTACGGTGCTTTTCTCGGCCCTAGCAGACTGCAGTTCAAAACATGCTAAACGTCCAGCAATAACTCCCAAAGTAAAGAAGCTAGGACTGAAAGGCATAGCTTGTCTGAAACCTCCTAACAGGACACACAAGCAGACCCTGTCACTTTGGCTCTCAGCCTTTTCCTTTGCCTGGAAAGAGGGAACATGCCTGGAAGCTCCTACGGTGCTTTTCTCGGCCCTAGCAGACTGCAGTTCAAAACATGCTAAACGTCCAGCAATAACTCCCAAAGTAAAGAAGCTAGGCATGAAAGGCATAGCTTGTCTGAAACCTCCTAACAGGACACACAAGCAGACCCTGTCACTTTGGCTCTCAGCCTTTTCCTTTGCCTGGAAAGAGGGAACATGCCTGGAAGCTCCTACGGTGCTTTTCTCGGCCCTAGCAGACTGCAGTTCAAAACATGCTAAACGTCCAGCAATAACTCCCAAAGTAAAGAAGCTAGGCATGAAAGGCATAGCTTGTCTGAAACCTCCTAACAGGACACACAAGCAGACCCTGTCACTTTGGCTCTCAGCCTTTTCCTTTGCCTGGAAAGAGGGAACATGCCTGGAAGCTCCTACGGTGCTTTTCTCGGCCCTAGCAGACTGCAGTTCAAAACATGCTAAACGTCCAGCAATAACTCCCAAAGTAAAGAAGCTAGGCCTGAAAGGCATAGCTTGTCTGAAACCTCCTAACAGGACACACAAGCAGACCCTGTCACTTTGGCTCTCAGCCTTTTCCTTTGCCTGGAAAGAGGGAACATGCCTGGAAGCTCCTACGGTGCTTTTCTCGGCCCTAGCAGACTGCAGTTCAAAACATGCTAAACGTCCAGCAATAACTCCCAAAGTAAAGAAGCTGGGACTGAAAGGCATAGCTTGTCTGAAACCTCTTAACAGGACACACAAACAGACCCTGTCACTTTGGCTCTCAGCCTTTTCCTTTGCCTGGAAAGAGGGAACATGCCTGGAAGCTCCTACGGTGCTTTTCTCGGCCCTAGCAGACTGCAGTTCAAAACATGCTAAACGTCCAGCAATAACTCCCAAAGTAAAGAAGCTGGGACTGAAAGGCATAGCTTGTCTGAAACCTCTTAACAGGACACACAAACAGACCCTGTCACTTTGGCTCTCAGCCTTTTCCTTTGCCTGGAAAGAGGGAACATGCCTGGAAGCTCCTACGGTGCTTTTCTCGGCCCTAGCAGACTGCAGTTCAAAACATGCTAAACGTCCAGCAATAACTCCCAAAGTAAAGAAGCTAGGACTGAAAGGCATAGCTTGTCTGAAACCTCCTAACAGGACACACAAGCAGACCCTGTCACTTTGGCTCTCAGCCTTTTCCTTTGCCTGGAAAGAGGGAACATGCCTGGAAGCTCCTACGGTGCTTTTCTCGGCCCTAGCAGACTGCAGTTCAAAACATGCTAAACGTCCAGCAATAACTCCCAAAGTAAAGAAGCTAGGACTGAAAGGCATAGCTTGTCTGAAACCTCCTAACAGGACACACAAGCAGACCCTGTCACTTTGGCTCTCAGCCTTTTCCTTTGCCTGGAAAGAGGGAACATGCCTGGAACCTCCTATGGTGCTTTTCTCGGCCCTAGCAGACTGCAGTTCAAAACATGCTAAACGTCCAGCAATAACTCCCAAAGTAAAGAAGCTAGGACTGAAAGGCATAGCTTGTCTGAAACCTCCTAACAGGACACACAAGCAGACCCTGTCACTTTGGCTCTCAGCCTTTTCCTTTGCCTGGAAAGAGGGAACATGCCTGGAAGCTCCTACGGTGCTTTTCTCGGCCCTAGCAGACTGCAGTTCAAAACATGCTAAACGTCCAGCAATAACTCCCAAAGTAAAGAAGCTAGGCATGAAAGGCATAGCTTGTCTGAAACCTCCTAACAGGACACACAAGCAGACCCTGTCACTTTGGCTCTCAGCCTTTTCCTTTGCCTGGAAAGAGGGAACATGCCTGGAACCTCCTACGGTGCTTTTCTCGGCCCTAGCAGACTGCAGTTCAAAACATGCTAAACGTCCAGCAATAACTCCCAAAGTAAAGAAGCTAGGCATGAAAGGCATAGCTTGTCTGAAACCTCCTAACAGGACACACAAGCAGACCCTGTCACTTTGGCTCTCAGCCTTTTCCTTTGCCTGGAAAGAGGGAACATGCCTGGAACCTCCTACGGTGCTTTTCTCGGCCCTAGCAGACTGCAGTTCAAAACATGCTAAACGTCCAGCAATAACTCCCAAAGTAAAGAAGCTAGGCATGAAAGGCATAGCTTGTCTGAAACCTCCTAACAGGACACACAAGCAGACCCTGTCACTTTGGCTCTCAGCCTTTTCCTTTGCCTGGAAAGAGGGAACATGCCTGGAACCTCCTACGGTGCTTTTCTCGGCCCTAGCAGACTGCAGTTCAAAACATGCTAAACGTCCAGCAATAACTCCCAAAGTAAAGAAGCTGGGACTGAAAGGCATAGCTTGTCTGAAACCTCTTAACAGGACACACAAACAGACCCTGTCACTTTGGCTCTCAGCCTTTTCCTTTGCCTGGAAAGAGGGAACATGCCTGGAAGCTCCTACGGTGCTTTTCTCGGCCCTAGCAGACTGCAGTTCAAAACATGCTAAACGTCCAGCAATAACTCCCAAAGTAAAGAAGCTAGGCCTGAAAGGCATAGCTTGTCTGAAACCTCCTAACAGGACACACAAGCAGACCCTGTCACTTTGGCTCTCAGCCTTTTCCTTTGCCTGGAAAGAGGGAACATGCCTGGAAGCTCCTACGGTGCTTTTCTCGGCCCTAGCAGACTGCAGTTCAAAACATGCTAAACGTCCAGCAATAACTCCCAAAGTAAAGAAGCTAGGCATGAAAGGCATAGCTTGTCTGAAACCTCCTAACAGGACACACAAGCAGACCCTGTCACTTTGGCTCTCAGCCTTTTCCTTTGCCTGGAAAGAGGGAACATGCCTGGAACCTCCTATGGTGCTTTTCTCGGCCCTAGCAGACTGCAGTTCAAAACATGCTAAACGTCCAGCAATAACTCCCAAAGTAAAGAAGCTAGGACTGAAAGGCATAGCTTGTCTGAAACCTCCTAACAGGACACACAAGCAGACCCTGTCACTTTGGCTCTCAGCCTTTTCCTTTGCCTGGAAAGAGGGAACATGCCTGGAACCTCCTACGGTGCTTTTCTCGGCCCTAGCAGACTGCAGTTCAAAACATGCTAAACGTCCAGCAATAACTCCCAAAGTAAAGAAGCTAGGACTGAAAGGCATAGCTTGTCTGAAACCTCCTAACAGGACACACAAGCAGACCCTGTCACTTTGGCTCTCAGCCTTTTCCTTTGCCTGGAAAGAGGGAACATGCCTGGAAGCTCCTACGGTGCTTTTCTCGGCCCTAGCAGACTGCAGTTCAAAACATGCTAAACGTCCAGCAATAACTCCCAAAGTAAAGAAGCTAGGACTGAAAGGCATAGCTTGTCTGAAACCTCCTAACAGGACACACAAGCAGACCCTGTCACTTTGGCTCTCAGCCTTTTCCTTTGCCTGGAAAGAGGGAACATGCCTGGAAGCTCCTACGGTGCTTTTCTCGGCCCTAGCAGACTGCAGTTCAAAACATGCTAAACGTCCAGCAATAACTCCCAAAGTAAAGAAGCTGGGACTGAAAGGCATAGCTTGTCTGAAACCTCTTAACAGGACACACAAACAGACCCTGTCACTTTGGCTCTCAGCCTTTTCCTTTGCCTGGAAAGAGGGAACATGCCTGGAAGCTCCTACGGTGCTTTTCTCGGCCCTAGCAGACTGCAGTTCAAAACATGCTAAACGTCCAGCAATAACTCCCAAAGTAAAGAAGCTGGGACTGAAAGGCATAGCTTGTCTGAAACCTCTTAACAGGACACACAAACAGACCCTGTCACTTTGGCTCTCAGCCTTTTCCTTTGCCTGGAAAGAGGGAACATGCCTGGAAGCTCCTACGGTGCTTTTCTCGGCCCTAGCAGACTGCAGTTCAAAACATGCTAAACGTCCAGCAATAACTCCCAAAGTAAAGAAGCTAGGACTGAAAGGCATAGCTTGTCTGAAACCTCCTAACAGGACACACAAGCAGACCCTGTCACTTTGGCTCTCAGCCTTTTCCTTTGCCTGGAAAGAGGGAACATGCCTGGAACCTCCTACGGTGCTTTTCTCGGCCCTAGCAGACTGCAGTTCAAAACATGCTAAACGTCCAGCAATAACTCCCAAAGTAAAGAAGCTAGGACTGAAAGGCATAGCTTGTCTGAAACCTCCTAACAGGACACACAAGCAGACCCTGTCACTTTGGCTCTCAGCCTTTTCCTTTGCCTGGAAAGAGGGAACATGCCTGGAACCTCCTATGGTGCTTTTCTCGGCCCTAGCAGACTGCAGTTCAAAACATGCTAAACGTCCAGCAATAACTCCCAAAGTAAAGAAGCTAGGACTGAAAGGCATAGCTTGTCTGAAACCTCCTAACAGGACACACAAGCAGACCCTGTCACTTTGGCTCTCAGCCTTTTCCTTTGCCTGGAAAGAGGGAACATGCCTGGAAGCTCCTACGGTGCTTTTCTCGGCCCTAGCAGACTGCAGTTCAAAACATGCTAAACGTCCAGCAATAACTCCCAAAGTAAAGAAGCTAGGACTGAAAGGCATAGCTTGTCTGAAACCTCCTAACAGGACACACAAGCAGACCCTGTCACTTTGGCTCTCAGCCTTTTCCTTTGCCTGGAAAGAGGGAACATGCCTGGAACCTCCTACGGTGCTTTTCTCGGCCCTAGCAGACTGCAGTTCAAAACATGCTAAACGTCCAGCAATAACTCCCAAAGTAAAGAAGCTAGGACTGAAAGGCATAGCTTGTCTGAAACCTCCTAACAGGACACACAAGCAGACCCTGTCACTTTGGCTCTCAGCCTTTTCCTTTGCCTGGAAAGAGGGAACATGCCTGGAAGCTCCTACGGTGCTTTTCTCGGCCCTAGCAGACTGCAGTTCAAAACATGCTAAACGTCCAGCAATAACTCCCAAAGTAAAGAAGCTGGGACTGAAAGGCATAGCTTGTCTGAAACCTCTTAACAGGACACACAAACAGACCCTGTCACTTTGGCTCTCAGCCTTTTCCTTTGCCTGGAAAGAGGGAACATGCCTGGAAGCTCCTACGGTGCTTTTCTCGGCCCTAGCAGACTGCAGTTCAAAACATGCTAAACGTCCAGCAATAACTCCCAAAGTAAAGAAGCTAGGCCTGAAAGGCATAGCTTGTCTGAAACCTCCTAACAGGACACACAAGCAGACCCTGTCACTTTGGCTCTCAGCCTTTTCCTTTGCCTGGAAAGAGGGAACATGCCTGGAAGCTCCTACGGTGCTTTTCTCGGCCCTAGCAGACTGCAGTTCAAAACATGCTAAACGTCCAGCAATAACTCCCAAAGTAAAGAAGCTAGGCATGAAAGGCATAGCTTGTCTGAAACCTCCTAACAGGACACACAAGCAGACCCTGTCACTTTGGCTCTCAGCCTTTTCCTTTGCCTGGAAAGAGGGAACATGCCTGGAACCTCCTACGGTGCTTTTCTCGGCCCTAGCAGACTGCAGTTCAAAACATGCTAAACGTCCAGCAATAACTCCCAAAGTAAAGAAGCTAGGCCTGAAAGGCATAGCTTGTCTGAAACCTCCTAACAGGACACACAAACAGACCCTGTCACTTTGGCTCTCAGCCTTTTCCTTTGCCTGGAAAGAGGGAACATGCCTGGAAGCTCCTACGGTGCTTTTCTCGGCCCTAGCAGACTGCAGTTCAAAACATGCTAAACGTCCAGCAATAACTCCCAAAGTAAAGAAGCTAGGCATGAAAGGCATAGCTTGTCTGAAACCTCCTAACAGGACACACAAGCAGACCCTGTCACTTTGGCTCTCAGCCTTTTCCTTTGCCTGGAAAGAGGGAACATGCCTGGAAGCTCCTACGGTGCTTTTCTCGGCCCTAGCAGACTGCAGTTCAAAACATGCTAAACGTCCAGCAATAACTCCCAAAGTAAAGAAGCTAGGACTGAAAGGCATAGCTTGTCTGAAACCTCCTAACAGGACACACAAGCAGACCCTGTCACTTTGGCTCTCAGCCTTTTCCTTTGCCTGGAAAGAGGGAACATGCCTGGAAGCTCCTACGGTGCTTTTCTCGGCCCTAGCAGACTGCAGTTCAAAACATGCTAAACGTCCAGCAATAACTCCCAAAGTAAAGAAGCTGGGACTGAAAGGCATAGCTTGTCTGAAACCTCTTAACAGGACACACAAACAGACCCTGTCACTTTGGCTCTCAGCCTTTTCCTTTGCCTGGAAAGAGGGAACATGCCTGGAAGCTCCTACGGTGCTTTTCTCGGCCCTAGCAGACTGCAGTTCAAAACATGCTAAACGTCCAGCAATAACTCCCAAAGTAAAGAAGCTAGGACTGAAAGGCATAGCTTGTCTGAAACCTCCTAACAGGACACACAAGCAGACCCTGTCACTTTGGCTCTCAGCCTTTTCCTTTGCCTGGAAAGAGGGAACATGCCTGGAAGCTCCTACGGTGCTTTTCTCGGCCCTAGCAGACTGCAGTTCAAAACATGCTAAACGTCCAGCAATAACTCCCAAAGTAAAGAAGCTAGGACTGAAAGGCATAGCTTGTCTGAAACCTCCTAACAGGACACACAAGCAGACCCTGTCACTTTGGCTCTCAGCCTTTTCCTTTGCCTGGAAAGAGGGAACATGCCTGGAACCTCCTATGGTGCTTTTCTCGGCCCTAGCAGACTGCAGTTCAAAACATGCTAAACGTCCAGCAATAACTCCCAAAGTAAAGAAGCTAGGACTGAAAGGCATAGCTTGTCTGAAACCTCCTAACAGGACACACAAGCAGACCCTGTCACTTTGGCTCTCAGCCTTTTCCTTTGCCTGGAAAGAGGGAACATGCCTGGAACCTCCTACGGTGCTTTTCTCGGCCCTAGCAGACTGCAGTTCAAAACATGCTAAACGTCCAGCAATAACTCCCAAAGTAAAGAAGCTAGGACTGAAAGGCATAGCTTGTCTGAAACCTCCTAACAGGACACACAAGCAGACCCTGTCACTTTGGCTCTCAGCCTTTTCCTTTGCCTGGAAAGAGGGAACATGCCTGGAAGCTCCTACGGTGCTTTTCTCGGCCCTAGCAGACTGCAGTTCAAAACATGCTAAACGTCCAGCAATAACTCCCAAAGTAAAGAAGCTAGGACTGAAAGGCATAGCTTGTCTGAAACCTCTTAACAGGACACACAAACAGACCCTGTCACTTTGGCTCTCAGCCTTTTCCTTTGCCTGGAAAGAGGGAACATGCCTGGAACCTCCTACGGTGCTTTTCTCGGCCCTAGCAGACTGCAGTTCAAAACATGCTAAACGTCCAGCAATAACTCCCAAAGTAAAGAAGCTAGGACTGAAAGGCATAGCTTGTCTGAAACCTCCTAACAGGACACACAAGCAGACCCTATCACTTTGGCTCTCAGCCTTTTCCTTTGCCTGGAAAGAGGGAACATGCCTGGAACCTCCTACGGTGCTTTTCTCGGCCCTAGCAGACTGCAGTTCAAAACATGCTAAACGTCCAGCAATAACTCCCAAAGTAAAGAAGCTAGGACTGAAAGGCATAGCTTGTCTGAAACCTCCTAACAGGACACACAAGCAGACCCTGTCACTTTGGCTCTCAGCCTTTTCCTTTGCCTGGAAAGAGGGAACATGCCTGGAACCTCCTATGGTGCTTTTCTCGGCCCTAGCAGACAGCAGTTCAAAACATGCTAAACGTCCAGCAATAACTCCCAAAGTAAAGAAGCTAGGCCTGAAAGGCATAGCTTGTCTGAAACCTCCTAACAGGACACACAAGCAGACCCTGTCACTTTGGCTCTCAGCCTTTTCCTTTGCCTGGAAAGAGGGAACATGCCTGGAAGCTCCTACGGTGCTTTTCTCGGCCCTAGCAGACTGCAGTTCAAAACATGCTAAACGTCCAGCAATAACTCCCAAAGTAAAGAAGCTAGGACTGAAAGGCATAGCTTGTCTGAAACCTCCTAACAGGACACACAAGCAGACCCTGTCACTTTGGCTCTCAGCCTTTTCCTTTGCCTGGAAAGAGGGAACATGCCTGGAACCTCCTACGGTGCTTTTCTCGGCCCTAGCAGACTGCAGTTCAAAACATGCTAAACGTCCAGCAATAACTCCCAAAGTAAAGAAGCTAGGACTGAAAGGCATAGCTTGTCTGAAACCTCCTAACAGGACACACAAGCAGACCCTGTCACTTTGGCTCTCAGCCTTTTCCTTTGCCTGGAAAGAGGGAACATGCCTGGAAGCTCCTACGGTGCTTTTCTCGGCCCTAGCAGACTGCAGTTCAAAACATGCTAAACGTCCAGCAATAACTCCCAAAGTAAAGAAGCTAGGCATGAAAGGCATAGCTTGTCTGAAACCTCCTAACAGGACACACAAGCAGACCCTGTCACTTTGGCTCTCAGCCTTTTCCTTTGCCTGGAAAGAGGGAACATGCCTGGAAGCTCCTACGGTGCTTTTCTCGGCCCTAGCAGACTGCAGTTCAAAACATGCTAAACGTCCAGCAATAACTCCCAAAGTAAAGAAGCTAGGCCTGAAAGGCATAGCTTGTCTGAAACCTCCTAACAGGACACACAAACAGACCCTGTCACTTTGGCTCTCAGCCTTTTCCTTTGCCTGGAAAGAGGGAACATGCCTGGAACCTCCTACGGTGCTTTTCTCGGCCCTAGCAGACTGCAGTTCAAAACATGCTAAACGTCCAGCAATAACTCCCAAAGTAAAGAAGCTAGGCATGAAAGGCATAGCTTGTCTGAAACCTCTTAACAGGACACACAAGCAGACCCTGTCACTTTGGCTCTCAGCCTTTTCCTTTGCCTGGAAAGAGGGAACATGCCTGGAACCTCCTACGGTGCTTTTCTCGGCCCTAGCAGACTGCAGTTCAAAACATGCTAAACGTCCAGCAATAACTCCCAAAGTAAAGAAGCTAGGACTGAAAGGCATAGCTTGTCTGAAACCTCCTAACAGGACACACAAGCAGACCCTGTCACTTTGGCTCTCAGCCTTTTCCTTTGCCTGGAAAGAGGGAACATGCCTGGAAGCTCCTACCGTGCTTTTCTCGGCCCTAGCAGACTGCAGTTCAAAACATGCTAAACGTCCAGCAATAACTCCCAAAGTAAAGAAGCTAGGCATGAAAGGCATAGCTTGTCTGAAA
This sequence comes from Rallus limicola, assembly GCA_022605955.1. NCBI lineage: Eukaryota > Metazoa > Chordata > Aves > Gruiformes > Rallidae > Rallus > Rallus limicola. Next base: position 59,213 of record JAKCOZ010000801.1, read on the forward strand.
CCTCCTAACAGGACACACAAGCAGACCCTGTCACTTTGGCTCTCAGCCTTTTCCTTTGCCTGGAAAGAGGGAACATGCCTGGAACCTCCTACGGTGCTTTTCTCGGCCCTAGCAGACTGCAGTTCAAAACATGCTAAACGTCCAGCAATAACTCCCAAAGTAAAGAAGCTAGGCCTGAAAGGCATAGCTTGTCTGAAACCTCTTAACAGGACACACAAGCAGACCCTGTCACTTTGGCTCTCAGCCTTTTCCTTTGCCTGGAAAGAGGGAACATGCCTGGAAGCTCCTACGGTGCTTTTCTCGGCCCTAGCAGACTGCAGTTCAAAACATGCTAAACGTCCAGCAATAACTCCCAAAGTAAAGAAGCTAGGACTGAAAGGCATAGCTTGTCTGAAACCTCCTAACAGGACACACAAGCAGACCCTGTCACTTTGGCTCTCAGCCTTTTCCTTTGCCTGGAAAGAGGGAACATGCCTGGAAGCTCCTACGGTGCTTTTCTCGGCCCTAGCAGACTGCAGTTCAAAACATGCTAAACGTCCAGCAATAACTCCCAAAGTAAAGAAGCTAGGACTGAAAGGCATAGCTTGTCTGAAACCTCCTAACAGGACACACAAGCAGACCCTGTCACTTTGGCTCTCAGCCTTTTCCTTTGCCTGGAAAGAGGGAACATGCCTGGAAGCTCCTACGGTGCTTTTCTCGGCCCTAGCAGACTGCAGTTCAAAACATGCTAAACGTCCAGCAATAACTCCCAAAGTAAAGAAGCTAGGCATGAAAGGCATAGCTTGTCTGAAACCTCCTAACAGGACACACAAGCAGACCCTGTCACTTTGGCTCTCAGCCTTTTCCTTTGCCTGGAAAGAGGGAACATGCCTGGAACCTCCTACGGTGCTTTTCTCGGCCCTAGCAGACTGCAGTTCAAAACATGCTAAACGTCCAGCAATAACTCCCAAAGTAAAGAAGCTAGGACTGAAAGGCATAGCTTGTCTGAAACCTCCTAACAGGACACACAAGCAGACCCTGTCACTTTGGCTCTCAGCCTTTTCCTTTGCCGGGAAAGAGGGAACATGCCTGGAACCTCCTACGGTGCTTTTCTCGGCCCTAGCAGACTGCAGTTCAAAACATGCTAAACGTCCAGCAATAACTCCCAAAGTAAAGAAGCTAGGCATGAAAGGCATAGCTTGTCTGAAACCTCCTAACAGGACACACAAGCAGACCCTGTCACTTTGGCTCTCAGCCTTTTCCTTTGCCTGGAAAGAGGGAACATGCCTGGAACCTCCTACGGTGCTTTTCTCGGCCCTAGCAGACTGCAGTTCAAAACATGCTAAACGTCCAGCAATAACTCCCAAAGTAAAGAAGCTAGGACTGAAAGGCATAGCTTGTCTGAAACCTCCTAACAGGACACACAAGCAGACCCTGTCACTTTGGCTCTCAGCCTTTTCCTTTGCCTGGAAAGAGGGAACATGCCTGGAACCTCCTACGGTGCTTTTCTCGGCCCTAGCAGACTGCAGTTCAAAACATGCTAAACGTCCAGCAATAACTCCCAAAGTAAAGAAGCTGGGACTGAAAGGCATAGCTTGTCTGAAACCTCTTAACAGGACACACAAACAGACCCTGTCACTTTGGCTCTCAGCCTTTTCCTTTGCCTGGAAAGAGGGAACATGCCTGGAAGCTCCTACGGTGCTTTTCTCGGCCCTAGCAGACTGCAGTTCAAAAAATGCTAAACGTCCAGCAATAACTCCCAAAGTAAAGAAGCTAGGACTGAAAGGCATAGCTTGTCTGAAACCTCCTAACAGGACACACAAGCAGACCCTGTCACTTTGGCTCTCAGCCTTTTCCTTTGCCTGGAAAGAGGGAACATGCCTGGAAGCTCCTACGGTGCTTTTCTCGGCCCTAGCAGACTGCAGTTCAAAACATGCTAAACGTCCAGCAATAACTCCCAAAGTAAAGAAGCTAGGACTGAAAGGCATAGCTTGTCTGAAACCTCCTAACAGGACACACAAGCAGACCCTGTCACTTTGGCTCTCAGCCTTTTCCTTTGCCTGGAAAGAGGGAACATGCCTGGAAGCTCCTACGGTGCTTTTCTCGGCCCTAGCAGACTGCAGTTCAAAACATGCTAAACGTCCAGCAATAACTCCCAAAGTAAAGAAGCTAGGCATGAAAGGCATAGCTTGTCTGAAACCTCCTAACAGGACACACAAGCAGACCCTGTCACTTTGGCTCTCAGCCTTTTCCTTTGCCTGGAAAGAGGGAACATGCCTGGAACCTCCTACGGTGCTTTTCTCGGCCCTAGCAGACTGCAGTTCAAAACATGCTAAACGTCCAGCAATAACTCCCAAAGTAAAGAAGCTAGGACTGAAAGGCATAGCTTGTCTGAAACCTCCTAACAGGACACACAAGCAGACCCTGTCACTTTGGCTCTCAGCCTTTTCCTTTGCCTGGAAAGAGGGAACATGCCTGGAACCTCCTACGGTGCTTTTCTCGGCCCTAGCAGACTGCAGTTCAAAACATGCTAAACGTCCAGCAATAACTCCCAAAGTAAAGAAGCTGGGACTGAAAGGCATAGCTTGTCTGAAACCTCTTAACAGGACACACAAACAGACCCTGTCACTTTGGCTCTCAGCCTTTTCCTTTGCCTGGAAAGAGGGAACATGCCTGGAAGCTCCTACGGTGCTTTTCTCGGCCCTAGCAGACTGCAGTTCAAAACATGCTAAACGTCCAGCAATAACTCCCAAAGTAAAGAAGCTAGGACTGAAAGGCATAGCTTGTCTGAAACCTCCTAACAGGACACACAAGCAGACCCTGTCACTTTGGCTCTCAGCCTTTTCCTTTGCCTGGAAAGAGGGAACATGCCTGGAACCTCCTACGGTGCTTTTCTCGGCCCTAGCAGACTGCAGTTCAAAACATGCTAAACGTCCAGCAATAACTCCCAAAGTAAAGAAGCTAGGACTGAAAGGCATAGCTTGTCTGAAACCTCCTAACAGGACACACAAGCAGACCCTGTCACTTTGGCTCTCAGCCTTTTCCTTTGCCTGGAAAGAGGGAACATGCCTGGAACCTCCTACGGTGCTTTTCTCGGCCCTAGCAGACTGCAGTTCAAAACATGCTAAACGTCCCAGCAATAACTCCCAAAGTAAAGAAGCTAGGACTGAAAGGCATAGCTTGTCTGAAACCTCCTAACAGGACACACAAGCAGACCCTGTCACTTTGGCTCTCAGCCTTTTCCTTTGCCTGAAAAGAGGGAACATGCCTGGAAGCTCCTACGGTGCTTTTCTCGGCCCTAGCAGACTGCAGTTCAAAACATGCTAAACGTCCAGCAATAACTCCCAAAGTAAAGAAGCTAGGACTGAAAGGCATAGCTTGTCTGAAACCTCCTAACAGGACACACAAGCAGACCCTGTCACTTTGGCTCTCAGCCTTTTCCTTTGCCTGGAAAGAGGGAACATGCCTGGAAGCTCCTACGGTGCTTTTCTCGGCCCTAGCAGACTGCAGTTCAAAACATGCTAAACGTCCAGCAATAACTCCCAAAGTAAAGAAGCTAGGCATGAAAGGCATAGCTTGTCTGAAACCTCCTAACAGGACACACAAGCAGACCCTGTCACTTTGGCTCTCAGCCTTTTCCTTTGCCTGGAAAGAGGGAACATGCCTGGAACCTCCTACGGTGCTTTTCTCGGCCCTAGCAGACTGCAGTTCAAAACATGCTAAACGTCCAGCAATAACTCCCAAAGTAAAGAAGCTAGGCATGAAAGGCATAGCTTGTCTGAAACCTCCTAACAGGACACACAAGCAGACCCTGTCACTTTGGCTCTCAGCCTTTTCCTTTGCCTGGAAAGAGGGGAACATGCCTGGAACCTCCTACGGTGCTTTTCTCGGCCCTAGCAGACTGCAGTTCAAAACATGCTAAACGTCCAGCAATAACTCCCAAAGTAAAGAAGCTAGGCATGAAAGGCATAGCTTGTCTGAAACCTCTTAACAGGACACACAAACAGACCCTGTCACTTTGGCTCTCAGCCTTTTCCTTTGCCTGGAAAGAGGGAACATGCCTGGAACCTCCCTACGGTGCTTTTCTCGGCCCTAGCAGACTGCAGTTCAAAACATGCTAAACGTCCAGCAATAACTCCCAAAGTAAAGAAGCTAGGACTGAAAGGCATAGCTTGTCTGAAACCTCCTAACAGGACACACAAGCAGACCCTGTCACTTTGGCTCTCAGCCTTTTCCTTTGCCTGGAAAGAGGGAACATGCCTGGAACCTCCTACGGTGCTTTTCTCGGCCCTAGCAGACTGCAGTTCAAAACATGCTAAACGTCCAGCAATAACTCCCAAAGTAAAGAAGCTTCGACTGAAAGGCATAGCTTGTCTGAAACCTCCTAACAGGACACACAAGCAGACCCTGTCACTTTGGCTCTCAGCCTTTTCCTTTGCCTGGAAAGAGGGAACATGCCTGGAAGCTCCTACGGTGCTTTTCTCGGCCCTAGCAGACTGCAGTTCAAAACATGCTAAACGTCCAGCAATAACTCCCAAAGTAAAGAAGCTAGGCATGAAAGGCATAGCTTGTCTGAAACCTCTTAACAGGACACACAAACAGACCCTGTCACTTTGGCTCTCAGCCTTTTCCTTTGCCTGGAAAGAGGGAACATGCCTGGAACCTCCTACGGTGCTTTTCTCGGCCCTAGCAGACTGCAGTTCAAAACATGCTAAACGTCCAGCAATAACTCCCAAAGTAAAGAAGCTAGGACTGAAAGGCATAGCTTGTCTGAAACCTCCTAACAGGACACACAAGCAGACCCTGTCACTTTGGCTCTCAGCCTTTTCCTTTGCCTGGAAAGAGGGAACATGCCTGGAAGCTCCTACGGTGCTTTTCTCGGCCCTAGCAGACTGCAGTTCAAAACATGCTAAACGTCCAGCAATAACTCCCAAAGTAAAGAAGCTAGGACTGAAAGGCATAGCTTGTCTGAAACCTCCTAACAGGACACACAAGCAGACCCTGTCACTTTGGCTCTCAGCCTTTTCCTTTGCCTGGAAAGAGGGAACATGCCTGGAAGCTCCTACGGTGCTTTTCTCGGCCCTAGCAGACTGCAGTTCAAAACATGCTAAACGTCCAGCAATAACTCCCAAAGTAAAGAAGCTAGGCATGAAAGGCATAGCTTGTCTGAAACCTCCTAACAGGACACACAAGCAGACCCCTGTCACTTTGGCTCTCAGCCTTTTCCTTTGCCTGGAAAGAGGGAACATGCCTGGAAGCTCCTACGGTGCTTTTCTCGGCCCTAGCAGACTGCAGTTCAAAACATGCTAAACGTCCAGCAATAACTCCCAAAGTAAAGAAGCTAGGCCTGAAAGGCATAGCTTGTCTGAAACCTCTTAACAGGACACACAAACAGACCCTGTCACTTTGGCTCTCAGCCTTTTCCTTTGCCTGGAAAGAGGGAACATGCCTGGAAGCTCCTACGGTGCTTTTCTCGGCCCTAGCAGACTGCAGTTGAAAACATGCTAAACGTCCAGCAATAACTCCCAAAGTAAAGAAGCTAGGACTGAAAGGCATAGCTTGTCTGAAACCTCCTAACAGGACACACAAGCAGACCCTGTCACTTTGGCTCTCAGCCTTTTCCTTTGCCTGGAAAGAGGGAACATGCCTGGAAGCTCCTACGGTGCTTTTCTCGGCCCTAGCAGACTGCAGTTCAAAACATGCTAAACGTCCAGCAATAACTCCCAAAGTAAAGAAGCTAGGCATGAAAGGCATAGCTTGTCTGAAAACCTCCTAACAGGACACACAAGCAGACCCTGTCACTTTGGCTCTCAGCCTTTTCCTTTGCCTGGAAAGAGGGAACATGCCTGGAACCTCCTACGGTGCTTTTCTCGGCCCTAGCAGACTGCAGTTCAAAACATGCTAAACGTCCAGCAATAACTCCCAAAGTAAAGAAGCTAGGACTGAAAGGCATAGCTTGTCTGAAACCTCCTAACAGGACACACAAGCAGACCCTGTCACTTTGGCTCTCAGCCTTTTCCTTTGCCTGGAAAGAGGGAACATGCCTGGAAGCTCTAACCGTGCTTTTCTCGGCCCTAGCAGACTGCAGTTCAAAACATGCTAAACGTCCAGCAATAGCTCCCAAAGTAAAGAAGCTAGGCATGAAAGGCATAGCTTGTCTGAAACCTCCTAACAGGACACACAAGCAGACCCTGTCACTTTGGCTCTCAGCCTTTTCCTTTGCCTGGAATGAGGGAACATGCCTTGAAGCTCCTACGGTGCTTTTCTCGGCCCTAGCAGACTGCAGTTCAAAACATGCTAAACGTCCAGCAATAACTCCCAAAGTAAAGAAGCTAGGACTGAAAGGCATAGCTTGTCTGAAACCTCTTAACAGGACACACAAACAGACCCTGTCACTTTGGCTCTCAGCCTTTTCCTTTGCCTGGAAAGAGGGAACATGCCTGGAAGCTCCTACCGTGCTTTTCTCGGCCCTAGCAGACTGCAGTTCAAAACATGCTAAACGTCCAGCAATAACTCCCAAAGTAAAGAAGCTAGGACTGAAAGGCATAGCTTGTCTGAAACCTCCTAACAGGACACACAAGCAGACCCTGTCACTTTGGCTCTCAGCCTTTTCCTTTGCCTGGAAAGAGGGAACATGCCTGGAAGCTCCTACGGTGCTTTTCTCAGCCCTAGCAGACTGCAGTTCAAAACATGCTAAACGTCCAGCAATAACTCCCAAAGTAAAGAAGCTAGGCATGAAAGGCATAGCTTGTCTGAAACCTCCTAACAGGACACACAAGCAGACCCTGTCACTTTGGCTCTCAGCCTTTTCCTTTGCCTGGAAAGAGGGAACATGCCTGGAAGCTCCTACGGTGCTTTTCTCGGCCCTAGCAGACTGCAGTTCAAAACATGCTAAACGTCCAGCAATAACTCCCAAAGTAAAGAAGCTAGGCATGAAAGGCATAGCTTGTCTGAAACCTCCTAACAGGACACACAAGCAGACCCTGTCACTTTGGCTCTCAGCCTTTTCCTTTGCCTGGAAAGAGGGAACATGCCTGGAAGCTCCTACGGTGCTTTTCTCGGCCCTAGCAGACTGCAGTTCAAAACATGCTAAACGTCCAGCAATAACTCCCAAAGTAAAGAAGCTAGGCATGAAAGGCATAGCTTGTCTGAAACCTCCTAACAGGACACACAAGCAGACCCTGTCACTTTGGCTCTCAGCCTTTTCCTTTGCCTGGAAAGAGGGAACATGCCTGGAAGCTCCTACGGTGCTTTTCTCGGCCCTAGCAGACTGCAGTTCAAAACATGCTAAACGTCCAGCAATAACTCCCAAAGTAAAGAAGCTAGGACTGAAAGGCATAGCTTGTCTGAAACCTCTTAACAGGACATACAAACAGACCCTGTCACTTTGGCTCTCAGCCTTTTCCTTTGCCTGGAAAGAGGGGAACATGCCTGGAAGCTCCTGCGGTGCTTTTCTCGGCCCTAGCAGACTGCAGTTCAAAACATGCTAAACGTCCAGCAATAACTCCCAAAGTAAAGAAGCTAGGACTGAAAGGCATAGCTTGTCTGAAACCTCCTAACAGGACACACAAGCAGACCCTGTCACTTTGGCTCCCAGCCTTTTCCTTTGCCTGGAAAGAGGGAACATGCCTGGAACCTCCTACGGTGCTTTCTCGGCCCTAGCAGACTGCAGTTCAAAACATGCTAAACGTCCAGCAATAACTCCCAAAGTAAAGAAGCTAAGACTGAAAGGCATAGCTTGTCTGAAACCTCCTAACAGGACACACAAGCAGACCCTGTCACTTTGGCTCTCAGCCTTTTCCTTTGCCTGGAAAGAGGGAACATGCCTGGAACCTCCTACGGTGCTTTTCTCGGCCCTAGCAGACTGCAGTTCAAAACATGCTAAACGTCCAGCAATAACTCCCAAAGTAAAGAAGCTAGGACTGAAAGGCA